>JAKKPZ010000093.1:0-234577 GCA_022814885.1 Ditylenchus destructor | reverse complement strand
GTCGAAGCAGTGGGAAAAAACGGGCTCGACAACCTGTAAATGAGAAAGAAGTATTAATATAAGAGTCAGCTCACAAACCATGTTCGGTTCACACGAGTGATTTACGAATCGGGACTCATTTCCGTAATGCGCCGAGTCTATCACGAAAGCGCTTTTCTTCAGGCCAGCTTTGATCTAAAAATACTTGGTTTTCGCTTAAGAATCAATGTGTGTACTAGTTACAGATATTTTGAAAATAGTATTGAGCTGCCCGGCTTGAGCTTTATGTGTAGTCTATTTTAAGTCACAGATTTTTCCTGTGCTTATATCCCAACAGAATTTCTGCACGAAGACATTATTTTTTCCTGTAGAGTACTAAGTTAATTTTTGGGCGCGAGGGCCTAAAATGTATTCCAAGAGGAAAAAAGGTTTTCTCTGCAATTTGTAACGCAGGGTTTACAAAAAACATGATTATAGCGCTATCATTTTTACGAAATAGTGGCTTGAGAGGAAAATTTTTCTCTAAGAAAAGCTGCATAGACAAATTCAACCGAGAGATCTCCGAAGCTAACTGCAATTTTGCTTCGCAAGGCACAAAATTTTACATCTGAGGGCATTTGAGGTCTCCGAATCCGAATTTAAAACTATCATTGTAAGTAGTAAATAAAGCAAACCTCAAATTGGTACATGAGCGGCCTTCGCTCCGCTTCTTCGATGGTTATAACCTCTCCCACGTACTCCACGACGAAGCTGTTGGCGCTGATTTTGGCCGCTGCTCTGATGCCCCAGCCACGATCCGGCGATCGGAATATCACAATTGGAATTTGACGGCCACGCTGAATTATAAGCATTATTATTTATAATTTTTCTATATAGTTTTCTATTTTACCCTTAGTCTACGCACCCATATGGATTGCTCTGTGGTTTTCGAGTTCGACCTATGTTGAGTATTATTTTGACCACTAATTCTGGCGTTTCAGGGTCGATTTAGTCCCCAAGATTTTTTTAATTTTTGAAAAAAGTGCGATTTTCGCGAAAATACGTCAAAATTTGGCACATTTTTCCCCTATCGGCCGAGGGTGGGAAAAATGTGCCAAATTTTGACGTATTTTCGCGAAAATCGCACCTTTTTCAAAAATTAAAAAAATCTTGGGGACTAAATCGACCCTGAAACGACAGAATTAGTGGTCAAAATAATACTCAACATAGGTCGAAATAGTCGAACTCGAAAACCGGTACTTATCCTTTATCTGTGTGCCAAAAGTTAAAATTTAAAAATAGCCTAGTCAGTGCCTTCAAAATGATTGTAAAAGTGATGAGTCATTGCTTTTATTCCTCTATCTTACAAATTACAACAACTATAAAGCAATGACTCATCACTTTTACAATCATTTTGAAGGCACTGACTTGGCTATTTTTAAATTTTAATTTTTGGCACACAGATAAAGGATAAGTACCCGAAAACCCACAGAGCAATCCATATGGGTGCGTAGACCTAGTGTTAGGAAAAGTCCACAAATTTTTTGAAATTCTTTGCATGGCGCTGTAAAAATAATTTCAACAAGAATGCATCCTACCTGAATGACTCGTCCTGGACAGTTCTTGTCGCAGGCACATTGATCTGAGCATTCCACTATCCAGTGCTCATGCCTGTCAAACCCTTCTGGAAGTTGTCCTTGTGCTGTGTAGCTTGGAGTCTGGAAATTGAATTTGCTATTGTCATGGTTGGCTTCAGTAATTGTGTTTCAACAAAATTTGCTATGAATGTATCAGTGGAACTTAAAATCTAAAAATAATAATTGAGCCTTCAGAACCCGGAAATACCACGGATTTGTAAAAATTGTTTTGGAATTTTTTGACTCTGAGAATCCTTCTACCACCTGAATGTTTGGATAGTAAACCCTTCGTCATATTCATTTCGTTAAAAGGTATGTGGTTACTTTGGCGATGTCCCTGTGACAATAGTTATCTTCCTACAAAATATTCACCTCCCATCTATAAGATTCTGGGAAGCCTTTAAAAACTTATACCTGGTTCCAAAACTGCTTACCTCAAAACAGCACATCTCCGATGATCCACATCCATTTGAGCAACTGCAACTCGTAAATTTCGCCTCAGGTGCCCGAAAAAGTTTCTGCGTTTCGGGGGCTATTTGATTTTTGGTGATATACTAAACATAATAAATTATAACTAAAACTTTAGCCATAGGATGATGGCCGATTGGGAAAATTGTCCAATTCGGGAAAAATATGGAAAATGTACAAATACCCCTAAAAATGCACTCGTCGACCTAATTTTCCACTATCGACTCCTGAAGTCAAGGTACCTCAGAATTTTTTCTGGACATAGGTCTGCTTGCAGTGTTAACAATTATAACTTCATACCATAAAGCGCTTTGGTTTTGAAGCATTGTCCATCCAATTTTCGACATATAATGGGGCTTGGCCGTGTTCCGACAGAATGTTGTTCATCTCATCTTCCCATATTTGGCATCCATAAAACGACGGCAATGAGGCTAACTTCGGTAGTTCAGTCCTGTTTAATTTGTTGGCAATCAACAGTCGGAGTTTGTGCCGTGCGAAGAAAACTGTCATCTAAATGGTGGCTTAGAAATCGGCGTTTGAAAAGTTTCTTTTCTCTCTAGGAACTTTTTTGTTAAAAATACACAATTGGCGCCAAAAAAGGTAATCAAGATCGCCCAGTATAGAAACCAATATATACTTTTCGGGCGTAGTGATTTATAGGAAATAGGTAAATGAAAAATATTTCACGCACATTATTTTAACAGAAAAATGTGTTGTACACAATTTTTTGTCCATATTATTATTGTTATTTTGGCAAATTAGAGTACTTACCAGCTGCTCACAACTAATATTCGTTTGCATTTCCCAGGTACTTGTGTGGTATGGCCAGTTCTTCCACTTCAAAAGGTATTCCGGACTTTTGTTCTGAAACACATATGCTCTTGAATCAAACTAGTGTAAAGGCTATTTGTTAATCAGATCCACTGTCGCGCACCCACCACTTGTATAGTACGAGGTGTGAGGCCGGGGACTCTGCATTAAGTTGTGGGGATGATCCGGTGACACCCACTCCTAGGCATTACTCTCCTGTCCCGAACTCCAGAAATCAGATTACATGCAGATCTCCAAAACGTTCAAATATGCTTCACATTGTAAATAAGCTTTCAAATTTTGTTACATTTGCTTTGAGTCAGTAACCGGTGTGCACCGTAGCTCGAACTCAAGCTAAGCTTAAGTCTAAGTTCTTTTGTAACTTTGTCCTAGGATAATTTAAAAACCAATCTTAAAGCTCAAGTGTATTACCGTTTTTTCTCTTGAATAAGCCCCCCTCCCAATATAAGACCCCTCCTAAAGTAAGCCCCCCTAGAGGGGGGGTCGGCCAATATAAGCCCCCCCCCTTAAGACCGATTTTTTGATGTAATTTGATTACAATGTTCTTTTTTACACATATTATCTGTTTAAATGAAATAAAATATCAACAAAGGAAATTTGTTTGAACAATTTCTTTTGTTTGATGAATTTTCAGAAAATAATTTTTCAAAACCATAGGGTCCCCCCTATGGTTATTTGGGCAAATAATTTTTTAAAGAAAATTTTTTGCCGAAAAACCATAGGGGGGACCCTATTGATTTTTTTGGCAAATTTTTCGGAAAATAATTTTTCAAACCATAGGGTCCCCCCTATGGTTTTTCGGCAAAAAAATTTCTTTAAAAATTATTTGCCCAAAAAACCATAGGGGGACCCTATGGTTTTGAAAAATTATTTTTCCGAAAAATTTATCAAAAAATCAATAGGGTCCCCCTATGGTTTTTTGGACATTTTGCGAAAAAAATTCGAAATTTTTGAAGATTTTGACAAAAATCTCAAAAAATTTCCCTCGCCGGCTCCGCCGGCGAGGGGTTGAAAAATATAGGCCCCCCTCCATTATACGCCCCCTCCTGAAGTAAGCCCCCCCTAGAGGGGGGTTGAAAAATATACGCCCGGGGCTTATTCAAGAGAAAAAACGGTAATAGTTATGCCCAACAGAAAGCAGATGCATCGGCTCTTATACTATCCAACTGGTATTTTACCCCTACTCTCAGCCTGTCCACGAATTTTGATAGGTTTGTACTTATAAGGCTTGCCAAAAATTGTTAACGTGGTGGGCACAGACTGACCTCCTAGCCTTAATATAAGCGAACTGCTGACGCACGCGTCGTAAGGTAAGAACACACTTATCCAAACAAATTGGGTTATGGTCATGGTGGGGAAATTCGGCAAAATCAAAGGAAGGCTTTACAGAAGCTTGCAGAGGACCATTCCGCTTGGGACCAACCTCTGTTTAAACAATATTTTACAAATACCAGGATTTTAACGAAAAGCGAAAAAATCTGCTTGTACCAATGGATAGAGCTTAAAAAGTTGGTGTATAATGGCATGATCAGATTTTGCATTTAGTTGGGAAAATTTCGAGAAATATTGAGAAGAATATTTGCATAGTAAAACTAGTTGCAAATTTTAACTTCAATATTTCTCGAAATTTTCCCAACTAAATGCAAAATCTGATCATGCAATTATATACCAACTTTTAAGTGCAATGGAAGAATCCTACTATAGTAATAACATAGAGCTTACCTTTGTGTATTTGATTGCCAGGACTTTCTCAACGGTATAAATTTCTTGCAGGTTCATTTCTTCGTCATCGCTCTCATCCCCATATCGGAATTTTTCTGGAATCGAACTTTCTGGACTCAACTGATCCGGGATCGACATAGTCTTTCGCTTCTTTGCAAACGGCATTATTCTACAATCTGAAAAGTATAATTGATGTAGTCAGGTGTTTTCACTTTACATAACAATTAGTTCACATGAACTAGTCTATAATAATAGGGAATTTGGAAATTCTCTACCACATTCTATAGACTTGGGTCGAATGCGAAAATACCTCGGTCCTAGCACGGCAAAGTCCCGGCCTTGGGCGGGAAGTCTCGTACCTGGGGCCGATCTATATCAAGTGCTCAGATGCTCAGAATTCGTTTTCTGAGCATTTTTTGAAAAAACCCAGAATTTTTTATTTTTTCCAGGTATCCGGCATCTAAAAAGGCATAGAATCCCAAATAAAACTAACCACAATCAATAACTCTACCTAGAGATAAATAAATAAATAAATGTGTTTTCGATTCTGAGCATTTTTCGTGATTCTGAGCATATTTATTGCGAAATATGCTCAGAATGAAAACGTATGAGCATATTTCGCAATAAATATGCTCAGAATCACGAAAATGCTCAGAATCGAAAACACATTTATTTATTTATCTCTAGGTAGAGTTATTGATTGTGGTTAGTTTTATTTGGGATTCTATGCCTTTTTAGATGCCGGATACCTGGAAAAAATAAAAAATTCTGGGTTTTTTCAAAAAATGCTCAGAAAACGAATTCTGAGCATCTGAGCACTTGATATAGATCGGCCCCAGGAAACAGAAAACGTATTTATGAGAACATAAACTGATTATCAAGGCAAACAACAATATGAGTCTTTTATGTGCGTGGAAGCAAATTTGGGAAAGTTTCCTTGAGTGAATTTTTTACTATTGACAATGAGCGAAATTTCAACTTCGTTTACATTTGCCGTTTTTGGGCTTCTTGTCTTTTGCAGACGGATGCAAAAGCCCCGGAGAAATTGACTCGAATTATTTTTGTGTTAAAACGCCGTCACAAGAAAAAAATGCACATTGGAGATAGCGTTATATATAGAAAAAGGCTCCCGGAATAATACATTTTAAGGAAAAAACAACAATCTCAGAATACCTAAAGTTTTGAATATTCAATAAGGACGAATGATGATTTGAGATTATATTCCAAATAACTATTTACAACCCATCAAATAATTTGATTAGATTTGACACAATGACGGAGATTAGATATCTCTGTGATATTGGAGCGCCAGATGTTTGAGGGCCAGATATTTGAAGGTACAGTTACAAGTATTCTCCCATAGGAATTGAAAACGACCCACAGCCTCGGGCCCTAGAAATTCGCTACGCCCAAATTCAGTTGTGGAATTTGGATCTGCTCTCAGTTATGTCGCTCAAATGTCATGCACCGAGATTTGACACATTAATAAAATTAATTCCATACATAAACGCGGCTCCAGTCAACTATTTCCCGCCTGGAACAGCATTCAAAATGGCGCATAATGCGTAATATTGACTTTGATCCAAACGCACTGGAACCGTTAGTGGATACTGAGTCGCAACAAAAACGCAAAAGTCGTTTCCAAAATGATAAGTGGGTGATGGTAGGGGCGCTTTTGATTCTGTAATTTGTGTTTGATACTCACTTCTGGTCTAGATTTCCGAAGATTTCCGAAAGCAAAAAGCTTTCGTTGCACTGAAAAATTGGGATTTACACCAAAAGACATTTTTTCTCGAGTTACATTTTGCAGATCTGTCTATTTGGTTTATCTTGTAGAAAATTTTTCTTCGTATTTTTTGTGCGAAATCCCAAATTTTGTGTATGGCAAACCGTATTTATTCCGAGTTTGGCAGAAAGTGCAGAGTTGGGCTGAAATTGCACATGGTAAATGATAATGCCCGTATATGATATAACATTAAGTTCACGAAAAAAGATTTACACAGTAAAGATTTACATTACATTTAATCGCCTTCTGTCAGAGTTGGTGTTAGCTGTGTGGGTCCTTCATTATTTTCACAAAACAACTAAAATTATTTCATATAATACGCCTCTCCGTTCGAAAGACAGTAATCCTAAACATTTGACAGAGAGCAATCCTAAAATTCACATTTCTCTTTGGAGTGTCAATCAAATCTTGGGAAATTTCCACCAGAAATTGAATTTGCTCCTAATTGAGCCACATATAATGTTTATTAACAGTCTCCATCAAGATAGGAGTTTTCTTTGAGAATCAGATTTCGCTTTTCCGAAAATTTAGGGAATAATCAGGGATGGGATCTGTCCTTATTTCTAAGATTTGTCCTTATTTTTGTTCTTATTTCACGCAATATCCAATTCCAAATGGGAATTTTTGAAATACAAGCAACTTTTCCTAAAAATTTTCGCCTGCCGCGCTATTTGGAGGCCATTTTTCCTCCAAGTATTTTAAGAAATAGTGCAAATTTTTATGAATATCGCCTAAGACTGAAAAATTTTCGCCTGCGGCGCTATTTTTTCATTCATGCAGAATAAAAATATGGGCATTATAGTTTCGGCGCGAATTTTAAAAATTTGAAAAAATGCACCCCTAAGAATGCACTTGGAAAAAATGCCAAAAAATTTTCTGAAAAAAATTTTTGCCAAAAAGAGGGGATTTTTGCCAAAAAAAGGGGACCCTATGGTTTGAAAAATAATTTTCTGAAAATTTTTGTCCAAAAAATCAATACGGTACCCCATATGGTTTTTTGGCAAAAAATTCTTTAAAAAATTTTTTGCTAAAAAACCATAGGGGGACCCTATGGTTTGGAAAAATTATAAAAATGTTCTTATTTTTGACCCCGAAATCTTAGTTTTTGGGGCAAATGTTCTTATTTTTGGAGCCGAGTCGATCCCATCCCTGGGAATAATTAATGTGTAGATATAATTGTTGATGAAAAATTCTAATCAAAACGTTAGTTAAAGAAGGTGAAGTTGTCAAAGTCTAGTGTCAAAACTAAAAACTGTCGCCCAAAAATTGTTTTAGGAATAAATTTAGTATTGTGGGCAACTAGAGAGATAATTTAAAGGAAACATAATCAAAACTAGTTGCAATATCTAAGGGGAATTAGAACTGACTTTTTTGCACTATTACTCGATTAATATTGTGACAGGTTGACTATAAGTGAGCGCACAGCAATCACCATAAATTACGCACAATAAATATAGTTGGGCTATAGTGCACAATTCATCCCTCTTTCGGAAATGAGCCGAACCGGTGTCAATCGTCTCCATTTGGTCTCCTAAGACGGAAAAATATTGTTTTCGGGCACTTTTCTGGATATATCGCCCAGTTCATGGAAACCTAAGCAAATTTTTGTCATATTAGAAGACCAAATGTTAGGAGTAAACTTCTATCGATTGGTAATAACTTTTTAGGAGAAGTAAATCATATTTACACAAAAACTTCATAAAAAACAATGATAACATTCTTTGAAGTCCAGTGGCTACGCATCCAAAGTTTTGGAAATGAGATGTGTCCACTCTTTCTAGGATTTCCAATAACTTTATTTTCAAATCATTTTTGTAACCGTCATTAAGAGGTCAAAGAGCGTTTGTACTCATTTTATTCCCACTTTCTGGTTTCCATATAAAATTGCTGATAGATTACAGCTGGTTCATGGAAAATCATCCAATGTTTCTAGTAGGGTTCGATTTCATTCCCTCCATAATCGCCTCAGCGCTTAACCATTGTCTCTCTTTGTGCTGCAATGATAAACACCAATCTCTAAATCATCATCTTTTACACAGCTCAGCTTGTTATTTTCAATCGATTGTTTTTTTCCTCTTTGTTTTTCGGAGGCTTTAGTCTGCAAAGATGTATCTTCGTTGTCTGAAGCCTCCGAAAAACAAAGAGGAAAAAAGCAATCGATTGAAAATAACAAGCTGAGCTGTGTAAAAGATGATGATTTAGAGATTGGTGTTTATCATTGCAGCACAAAGAGAGACAATGGTTAAGCGCTGAGGCGATTATGGAGGGAATGAAATCGAACCCTAGTTTCTAGCATTAATTCTGGGATTGAAAAAAACCAATTTTTTTCACGGAAAGATTTAGACAGTAAGTTCCAATATGCTCGATACCCTTAAACTTACGACTAGGCAATGCTTGATTTGCACTTGGATACAAGCCATTAGTACCACTATGGGTCGGAAGCTATCCGGGTCGGAAAGTGAGATTGGTTTTTTGTTGAAACCTTAGAGTGGAGCGCTGCGCCTTCGGCGCGTTCATGGGTTAGCGCAATGTTAGGGACTAGACATCAGTTTGCAAGAAATTTATATCCAGATAAAACTCTCGAGGCCGCCGCTTTCACCCCTTTGCGGATATTTAATTTTTGTTGTTTAAACCGGTACCTTTCGTATTCTATCGTGTGAGAGCTTTCAAATTTCCTGCTGCTCAAAGCTCTCACCCGATAGTTTACGAAAGGTACCAAACGCGACGAAGGCCGCAGCGCTCCTCTCTAGTACACTGCTGGGCCGATATTGTGAAAGCTTTTAGAACATTCTGGAAGATTCCGGGGTTAATTCTGACCCCGGATTCGAATTCAGCGAGGTCGATTTACTATATAAGGACAAAATTTGGGACCTTTTCCTAGCCTTGTACTCATTCCCAGAAAATGGTCACTTTTTGCCACTTACTGGCAAAAAGGCCACTTTTTGAGATCGCCGCTCCCCAATTTTTGCGGATTCGTATACCAACTTTTCGAGACCTACAAAATGAGCTATCACGCACCCCTGTATCGGGGGTACAAAAAAGATACGCCGTGGGACATACGAACAGACCCACCCTAGCGACTTAGGTAGAGTGGATCTCTTTTACAAGATTAACTTTGCAGAAATGTGTGTGACGTTTGTAGCATTTTTCGACAGTGAAACTGAAGACCACGAGAGCGCCTCTCCGCACAGTCGATACAAAGTTATTCTCGTGAATACTCGTGATGAAGACTTCTCCCGACCGACTTCTCCACTTAGCTGGAAGGACGATCTCATGGCAGGTTCGTAGCAGTATCTTATAGTAAGAAAAAATATATGTCACATGCGTGCTTAAATCGAGACTTACTTAAAGTCGAGGCAGCATATAAAAAGAAAAAAAATTTTCTGCTTTAGGATTTTGGTGCTTCAAACGAAAATTGACCGAAAAGGGCATTTTTGACATTTACATAAGAAACGCAAAGTTTAGGTTGGGATGATCAAGTTGGAGGGCTGAGCACGTGGTTGGCTGTTTCAGCTTCGGGTAATATTGGAAACGTCCTGGCTATTGAAGAGCCGCCGTCGATAATGCAAACGAAGAGACCACGAAGTCGGGGTATGTTTAGTCATGTTTTTGTTCATTATTGTCGTAATAGAAAATCTAAAAAATTGTTCAAAAAATCGAAAAAAAACTGGGTGAATGAAACTTTTCAGCACCTTTATTTTCAGGTTACATTCCTACAGATTATCTTCAGTCTAAGTCTTTGAGTACCTACTGTGCTTCTTTATCGAATAGTAGTGATCTGTATCGAGGATTCCAATTTGTCGGCTTAGAACGGTAGTACTACGATCTATGATGCCTTTGTATGAACAACTCTTTTTAGATGTTCCCGAAAAAACTATCGCATGGTATCGCTTGTTAACCGCCTAGAAAATAGTAGAGCGATCAAATATTATCCACCTGGATGTTACGGATTTGGCAACAGTCCCTATGATATTCCTTTTTTGAAAGTACAGCGAGGAGAGGAAAAGTTCAGATCCATAATTCAAAAGCACATGAATTCGGATATGGGTGAAATAATTCCTGAATTGTTAAACTTTGTCCAGGATCCAACTCCGTAAGGATTGAAGTTTTGTAAAATGGATATTGGTCTTTTTGGTGTAGGAAAGTTGGAATGCCATAAATGGTATGAGATATGCTACTCACGTTTGAAAAAATATATTGGCTCTTCGAATATGTTTCAGAACTGTTCATAGGCTAATTTTTATTCTATGCGATCTCTCAATTTTAGAAAAAGTTAGTTACATGGTATTTCAGTTATTTTCCTGACAGTCAACTCAAGAGTCAAACACTGGCACTCTGCAAAGCAGAAGATGACTATAAATATCTGTCTTCTCTGTTTGTCCGGAATAAAATCGACAAAGAGTATGGAAGCAGGTAAGTAAAACTTATTGGTATTGTGATGTTAGGTTTTCTCATCCTTTCTCTCTTTTACTACATGGGTATTTAAATTCTTCAGATCTCATAGTGTGATACTCATCGACCGCAATGATCACGTGATGTTTCATGAAAAGCGACTGGCCGACGAACCGCATTTCGATGGGCAAAACGAGAACTGGGAAAGCTCGACCATATCTTTCAGTATAGCATAAGCTGGAGAGACAACGTGTCCCCAAATTATTTATTTAATTAATGTTTTTATTTGTATTTTTGCGTTCGCAAATAAATGAATCCATCGATTTTTACATGTCAGGAAATTAAAGGTCGGTAATGTTTTACCAGGTTTGTACCATAACTCAACTTTTATTGTGGTTAAACTTTATAATATTATTTCGGTTTTGTAGATTGTTCAGTTTCAATTATTTTATTCATGAAGCAAAATGAAATAAAGAAACAGCAGAAAACGAAAAAGAAGCTAAATAAACAAACTGCACTTTTAGCAGTCGCAACATATAATAGGCAACAAAATGTGATAAATAACATTAAGCCGGCGATGGTTAGTTGCAGGGTTTAAATCAACCAGTAGTACGCTCCTCAGTTACCGTTTTTTCTCTTGAGTAAACCCCCCTCCTGAAGTAAGCCCCCTCCTGAAGTAAGCCCCCCCTAGAGGGGGGGGGTTGAAAAATATAAGCCCCCCTCTAATATACGCCCCCCCCCAAAGTAAGGTTTTTTATATTAAAATGCTCTTTTTTACATATATTATCTGTTTAAATACATTCGTTGAATAAAATATCAATAAAGGAAATGTGTTTGAACAAATTCTTTTGTTTGATGAATTTTCAGAAAATGATTCTTCAAAACCATAGGGTCCCCCCTTTGGTTTTTTGGGCAAATAATTTTTTAAAGAAAATTTTTTGCCGAAAAACCATAGGGGGGACCCTATTGATTTTTTTGACAAATTTTTCAGAAAATGATTTTTCAAAACCATAGGGTCCCCCCTATGGTTTTTTTGGCAAATAATTTTCTAAGAAAATTATTTGCCAAAAAAACCATAGGGGGGACCCTATGGTTTTGAAAAATCATTTTCTGAAAAATTTGTCAAAAAAATCAATAGGGTACCCCCTATGGTTTTTTGGACATTTTGCTAAAAAATTCGAAAATTTTTGACGATTTTGACAAAAATCTCAAAAAATTTTCCTCGCCGGCGGAGCCGGCGAGGGGTTGAACAATATAAGCCCCCTCCTGAAGTAAGCCCCTCCTAGAGGGGGTTGAAAAATATACGCCCCGGGGTTTACTCAAGAGAAAAAACGGTATATCAATATCAGCGGAAAGATTATTTACTTTGTGGCGACCAGCGAAGCCGGTCACCAAAACCCGCTGACGCGACGAAGGCGCGGCGCGCTCGGTAGTAGAAGATAAAAGGATCAATATAATGCGCGTCTAAAAATTTAAAATCAATAGTGGGCCCTTTTGTCCTTCGGAATCTGACACTTGATCCCGTACGATCTGGATTCGACTTCAATTTTACCAAATCCAGATCCTGACATCCGCAGAGGAATCCGGATCCAATGTTTGATCCGGATTTGAAAAGATAGTTTCGATTCAGTAAGAGAGTCTTCAATTTCAACTCCCACGCAATATTTATAGAAACTAATATGCTTAATTGCACAAAAGTGAATCTTCCTTTATTCGAAAAGTAGAAAGGTATACACAGATGATTCAATTTTATCCGTTATTTGATCTTGAACCTGCGAATACGGTATCCTGAAAACTTGGTAGGCCTACTGCGTCTCTGGCTTAATTTAGTTAATCTATAATCAAATTTGTTTATGTACAATCTAATTGATACTAGGGATCGGCAAAACGCAACGAATTCGTATTCGGTAAGGTTCTTACCGGATCCGTATTCGTCATCGACAACCGAATCCGGATCTTTTAAAATGTGTGCCAAATTATTTTTCGCCAAACATCTCCGTCAAACCATTATTTTATGTATGGCAATAAAATGTCAATTTTTTGAATGTTTTTGGCTTTTATGTAAATTTCTGGTCAAAATTGCCACTTTTTTGCAAAAAAACTGACCAAAAATTTTTTCCGGACGCCGGCACTGGTGATCCAACGCTCGTGGCAAACCCATTGTTGGTGTTCATGTTTTGTTCACATGGCGCGCACGCCATATTCCGTTCCCCTACAGGCGCAGCACCAAAATACGCAAGCGAAAAGATTCGCTTGTTTTCGGTTTGAAGTCGTTTTCTATCTGAAGTTAGTTTAGTTTCAAATTTTCTTTTTTTCAAAAGTATTTCACTCCCAACAACTCATCAAGACATCGATTGAGCTATCACTCATCCAAAACTAACGATTGGATCGCAAGATTGAATGATTGATTTTATTGAATGAGGTTTTTAATGCGATATCGAAAAGCTGTAAAGCGCTTGAAACTAAATAAAAGTTGACAAAGAAAAGGTAATATCATTTTTGGTGATGTATGAAAGTTTTTACAGCTTAATAAATAACGTTTGGATCGAAAACAAACTTTTTGAGCAACGATGTTTGCAAAAACTTTATCGAAAAAGTTATTTTCAAAATTTAATCGCCGGAAAACAGATTTAATTTTGTATTACTTTCTTATGTTTACTTTGGGCATATTTGTTATCATTGAATAAACGTGCACTTGGTTAAATGTTTTACTTGAAAGACATTTTACACCAACCAACGTAACAAATGAGTCTAACCAAATGTTTGAACGCCGTTTGAATTTGCTTTGTTCGTTGATTATTATTGGCGTTCTGCAAATATTTTTGTTAGATCCATTGTGTCATCAATATATTGCAGAGCAAATTTGACAGTTAATGAAATCTCAGTCAGCGAAAATTGACTTGAAACTTTAAATCCAGCGGGTTCAATCTGGAAGAAAGTCTTCAATTATTAATGTCATCCTTAGAGCTTATCCTGAATACTTGATAGGCCAACTGCATCTCTGACTTAATTTAGTTAATATACAGTCGTCCCTCTCTACTATGACCCTCTCTACTATGACTCCCTCTCTACCATGACCAATTTCGGCCGAAACGGAATTTTTTGTATGGGAATTCCCTCTCTACTATGACCCTCCCTCTTTACTATGACCCTTTTTGGGGGTCAAGCCCGAAAAATGACAAAAGGGTACCCCCTCTTGTTTTTCAAAAATTTTCTCCGGCCGCCGCCAATGGCGGAGGCCGGGGAAAATTTTTGGATTTCAACCCAAAATTTTTCAGAAAATGATTTTTCAAAACCATAGGGTCCCCCCTATGGTTTTGAAAAATCATTTTCTGAAAAATTTGTCAAAAAAATCAATAGGGTACCCCCTATGGTTTTTTGGACATTTTGCTAAAAAATTCGAAAATTTTTGACGATTTTGACAAAAATCTCAAAAAATTTTCCTCCCCGGCGGAGCCGGCGAGGGGTTGGACATTATAAGCCCCCTCCTGAAGTAAGCCCCTCCTAGAGGGGGGTTGAAAAATATACGCCCCGGGGTTTACTCAAGAGAAAAAACGGTATATCAATATCAGCGGAAAGATTATTTACTTTGTGGCGACCAGCGAAGCCGGTCACCAAAACCCGCTGACGCGACGAAGGCGCGGCGCGCTCGGTAGTAGAAGATAAAAGGATCAATATAATGCGCGTCTAAAAATTTAAAATCAATAGTGGGCCCTTTTGTCCTTCGGAATCTGACACTTGATCCCGTACGATCTGGATTCGACTTCAATTTTACCAAATCCAGATCCTGACATCCGCAGAGGAATCCGGATCCAATGTTTGATCCGGATTTGAAAAGATAGTTTCGATTCAGTAAGAGAGTCTTCAATTTCAACTCCCACGCAATATTTATAGAAACTATTATGCTTAATTGCACAAAAGTGAATCTTCCTTTATTCGAAAAGTAGAAAGGTATACACAGATGATTCAATTTTATCCGTTATTTGATCTTGAACCTGCGAATACGGTATCCTGAAAACTTGATAGGCCTACTGCGTCTCTGGCTTAATTTAGTTAATCTATAATCAAATTTGTTTATGTACAATCTAATTGATACTAGGGATCGGCAAAACGCAACGAATTCGTATTCGGTAAGGTTCTTACCGGATCCGTATTCGTCATCGACAACCGAATCCGGATCTTTTAAAATGTGTGCCAAATTATTTTTCGCCAAACATCTCCGTCAAACCATTATTTTATGTATGGCAATAAAATGTCAATTTTTTGAATGTTTTTGGCTTTTATGTAAATTTCTGGTCAAAATCGCCGGCACTGGTGATCCAACGCTCGTGGCAAACTCATTGTTGGTGTTCATGTTTTGTTCACATGTCGCGCACGCCATATTCCGTTCCCCTACAGGCGCAGCACCAAAATACGCAAGCGAAAAGATTCGCTTGTTTTCGGTTTAAAGTCGTTTTCTATCTGAAGTTAGTTTAATTTCAAATTTTCTTTTTTTCAAAAGTATTTCACTCCCAACAACTCATCAAGACCAATCCATTGAGCTATCACTAACCCAAAACTAGCGACTGGATCGCAAGATTGAATGATTGATTTTATTGAATGAGGTTTTTAATGCGATATCGAAAATCTGTAAAGCGCTTGAAACTAAAGAAAAGTTGACAAAGAAGAAGTAATATCATTTTTGGTGATGTATGAAAGTTTTTACAGCTTAATAAATAACGTTTGGATCGAAAACAAACTTTTTGAGCAACGATGTTTGCAAAAACTTTATCGAAAAAGTTATTTTCAAAATTTAATCGCCGGAAAACAGATTTAATTTTGTATTACTTTCTTATGTTTACTTTGGGCATATTTGTTATCATTGAATAAACGTGCACTTGGTTAAATGTTTTACTTGAAAGACATTTTACACCAACCAACGTAACAAATGAGTCTAACCAAATGTTTGAACGCCGTTTGAATTTGCTTTGTTCGTTGATTATTATTGGCGTTCTGCAAATATTTTTGTTAGATCCATTGTGTCATCAATATATTGCAGAGCAAATTTGACAGTTAATGAAATCTCAGTCAGCGAAAATTGACTTGAAACTTTAAATCCAGCGGGTTCAATCTGGAAGAAAGTCTTCAATTATTAATGTCATCCTTAGAGCTTATCCTGAATACTTGATAGGCCAACTGCATCTCTGACTTAATTTAGTTAATATACAGTCGTCCCTCTCTACTATGACCCTCTCTACTATGACTCCCTCTCTACCATGACCAATTTCGGCCGAAACGGAATTTTTTGTATGGGAATTCCCTCTCTACTATGACCCTCCCTCTTTACTATGACCCTTTTTGGGGGTCAAGCCCGAAAAATGACAAAAGGGTACCCCCTCTTGTTTTTCAAAAATTTTCTCCGGCCGCCGCCAATGGCGGAGGCCGGAGAAAATTTTTTGAATTTCAACCCAAAATTTTTCAGAAAATGATTTTTCAAAACCATAGGGTCCCCCCTATGGTTTTTTTGGCAAATAATTTTTTAAAGAAAATTATTTGCCAAAAAAACCATAGGGGGGACCCTATGGTTTTGAAAAATCATTTTCTGAAAAATTTGTCAAAAAAATCAATAGGGTACCCCCTATGGTTTTTTGGACATTTTGCTAAAAAATTCGAAAATTTTTGACGATTTTGACAAAAATCTCAAAAAATTTTCCTCCCCGGCGGAGCCGGCGAGGGGTTGGACATTATAAGCCCCCTCCTGAAGTAAGCCCCTCCTAGAGGGGGGTTGAAAAATATACGCCCCGGGGTTTACTCAAGAGAAAAAACGGTATATCAATATCAGCGGAAAGATTATTTACTTTGTGGCGACCAGCGAAGCCGGTCACCAAAACCCGCTGACGCGACGAAGGCGCGGCGCGCTCGGTAGTAGAAGATAAAAGGATCAATATAATGCGCGTCTAAAAATTTAAAATCAATAGTGGGCCCTTTTGTCCTTCGAATCTGACACTTGATCCCGTACGATCTGGATTCGACTTCAATTTTACCAAATCCAGATCCTGACATCCGCAGAGGAATCCGGATCCAATGTTTGATCCGGATTTGAAAAGATAGTTTCGATTCAGTAAGAGAGTCTTCAATTTCAACTCCCACGCAATATTATAGAAACTAATATGCTTAATTGCACAAAGTGAATCTTCCTTTATTCGAAAAGTAGAAAGGTATACACAGATGATTCAATTTTATCCGTTATTTGATCTTGAACCTGCGAATACGGTATCCTGAAAACTTGATAGGCCTACTGCGTCTCTGGCTTAATTTAGTTAATCTATAATCAAATTTGTTTATGTACAATCTAATTGATACTAGGGATCGGCAAAACGCAACGAATTCGTATTCGGTAAGGTTCTTACCGGATCCGTATTCGTCATCGACAACCGAATCCGGATCTTTTAAAATGTGTGCCAAATTATTTTTCGCCAAACATCTCCGTCAAACCATTATTTTATGTATGGCAATAAAATGTCAATTTTTTGAATGTTTTTGGCTTTTATGTAAATTTCTGGTCAAAATTGCCACTTTTTTGCAAAAAAACTGACCAAAAATTTTTTCCGGACGCCGGCACTGGTGATCCAACGCTCGTGGCAAACCCATTGTTGGTGTTCATGTTTTGTTCACATGGCGCGCACGCCATATTCCGTTCCCCTACAGGCGCAGCACCAAAATACGCAAGCGAAAAGATTCGCTTGTTTTCGGTTTGAAGTCGTTTTCTATCTGAAGTTAGTTTAGTTTCAAATTTTCTTTTTTTCAAAAGTATTTCACTCCCAACAACTCATCAAGACATCGATTGAGCTATCACTCATCCAAAACTAACGATTGGATCGCAAGATTGAATGATTGATTTTATTGAATGAGGTTTTTAATGCGATATCGAAAAGCTGTAAAGCGCTTGAAACTAAATAAAAGTTGACAAAGAAAAGGTAATATCATTTTTGGTGATGTATGAAAGTTTTTACAGCTTAATAAATAACGTTTGGATCGAAAACAAACTTTTTGAGCAACGATGTTTGCAAAAACTTTATCGAAAAAGTTATTTTCAAAATTTAATCGCCGGAAAACAGATTTAATTTTGTATTACTTTCTTATGTTTACTTTGGGCATATTTGTTATCATTGAATAAACGTGCACTTGGTTAAATGTTTTACTTGAAAGACATTTTACACCAACCAACGTAACAAATGAGTCTAACCAAATGTTTGAACGCCGTTTGAATTTGCTTTGTTCGTTGATTATTATTGGCGTTCTGCAAATATTTTTGTTAGATCCATTGTGTCATCAATATATTGCAGAGCAAATTTGACAGTTAATGAAATCTCAGTCAGCGAAAATTGACTTGAAACTTTAAATCCAGCGGGTTCAATCTGGAAGAAAGTCTTCAATTATTAATGTCATCCTTAGAGCTTATCCTGAATACTTGATAGGCCAACTGCATCTCTGACTTAATTTAGTTAATATACAGTCGTCCCTCTCTACTATGACCCTCTCTACTATGACTCCCTCTCTACCATGACCAATTTCGGCCGAAACGGAATTTTTTGTATGGGAATTCCCTCTCTACTATGACCCTCCCTCTTTACTATGACCCTTTTTGGGGGTCAAGCCCGAAAAATGACAAAAGGGTACCCCCTCTTGTTTTTCAAAAATTTTCTCCGGCCGCCGCCAATGGCGGAGGCCGGAGAAAATTTTTTGAATTTCAACCCAAAATTCAAATTTTCAAGTAAAACTTTATCTAAATTTCAAATTTTCCTCAAAATTTTGCATCTCAAAATTTTGCATTTACCATTTTTCGACAAATTTCTTTATGGTCTCACTTTTTTCTTGCTGACAGGCTAATTTCTGTGCTCTCTCGCTTTTCTCTAACCGTCTGCCAGATTTTTGTGCTAAGCATACTTACTTAATTTCCATTAAATACTATTTTTTGGAAAATTTTGGAAAAAACCTAGCTAGATCGACTATTTAAGTCGTAAAAAAGCGTTCTAGATAGATCCCATTTTTACTGAAAATTTTCCCAAAAATTAAAAATTTTTGTACAAATCCAAAAAATGAAAATTTTTGAAGTTACAATCGGACCTATCTCGAATGCTTATTCACGACCTAAATAGTCAATTTAAACAGATTCTACGCAGTGTCAAAAAATTTTGGAAAAAAATTTCTCCCTCTCTACTATGACCCATTTTTGGCCTGGACGGATTTTTTTGTATGGAAATTCCCTCTCTACTATGACCCTCTCTACTATGACTCCCTCTCTACTATGACCCTTTTCGGGCAAAACGGATAGGGTCATAATAGAGAGGGACGACTGTATAATCCAATTTGTTTATGGACAATCTGCATATGATAATGATCGAGTGTGCAATATACCTGAAAAACTATAAATAGTTTGGTAACCTACCTGGTAGGTACCAACTACCTATAGTTTGGTATAGTATAGTTTTTTCAAAGCGGACCGATTCACTGACCTTATTATGATTAATTTCAAATAATTTCAGACTGCACTATAAATAACAATTCCATAATCATCAAAACGGTCAACATTGAAGGCAGAAAACGCATATGGCATAATTTTAAATGATATCCCGCGTCGAAAAAGTGTTTAAATTTTTTACTCATCGAAATGAATCCGCCGGAAAATCAAACATCACTCTAAATGACTACGAGTCTTCCGAACAACGAATTTTTGGCAGAAAGTATTTTACGGAAAGCTCCTTTATTGAGTGGGAATGTAAGAGTTACACTAGTATAGCTAGAAGGCTAAACACCACTGAAGAAGTTTTCCAATTGAGCTATGCTTAAGAAAATATTGAATTTTTACTTCATAGCGAGGATAAATCACAACCAAAAGCAAAGACTGTAAAGTCGGCTTTTTTCACACTTTCGTCTTATTTGGTATAAAACTGCACTAAACTAAATTATATACTTGAAGAAGAACCTAATTTGTACTCCTAATTAGTTAATTTGCTTTCCATAATATTTCTGTATGTATCTGGAAAGATAGTTAGCAAGTTTTTTGCATCAATGTTACGAGCTTCATGCTAAAAGCATCGTAGGCGAACTCTATATATTACCTTTTTGGAGTCGACTTGGATGCGAAAACGTATGAAAAAAATTATTTTCAAACCTGAATTGTCGAAAAATGATTCACACTTAGTGATTCCCATTTTTGATCGCTTTTTTCGTTTACTGTGATGTTTTCTGTTTTCCAATTTTCAGATTTCAATAGAGCCAGCCTCTATATTTTTGTTAGATGAAAAGCTTTCCTATTTTTGCAGTCCTCTTTTCCAATGTTATGAAATTCATGAGTAATACTTTTCCGTGCAGACGATTTATTTGTCCCTTTTACAGAACTAAATTATCTACCCAACTATCTTTCTATCGAATCGCGCTTTATGGTTTAAAATTCGTACAAAACAGCGTCCATAATATCCGCTTTCTTTGTGTTCGATTACGAAACTGATTCACATTTAACATCGCCCTGTCTGTGTATCTGTTTAGGACGACTGCTTAGCTTTTGCTGCCCTACTTATTTATGCTGCCCTACCGGGCAGCATAAATAAGTCGATTCATGGGCAAAATTATCACTTCTTTTTCGATTGAATCTTATTTAACTCTAGGTTTCCCAGTTACCCAACTCTCCAGGGAAATCTATATTTTCCGTCTGCGATATTTCAATTGGATTTAAAATTGGCTAAATTTGACGAAACTTTAGGACCAAATTTCCAATTTTGTGTAATTTTGCGAAAATTTAATTTTAACCGAGTATTTAAACCTCTCACGCAAAATTCGCATAAATTCTCGCTTTGTGAACTCGTGCACGCGCAAATATAAATTCTAATTAATCTCAGGTTGTTTAAGATCCACCTTATCCTATTCCACAATCGTCAAAATGACAACACAGTTCATATGCAGTCAATGCCGCATGATCTTGGACGAGTCTGAAAGAAGTTCGCATATCTCCGCACAGCATTTGGACTACTTCCCTTTCGAATGCGCAACTTGCAAGAAAGCTAACAAAAAGCATTTGGAAACTACAGAAGCGGATATGTACGAGCACATATCAACTTGTCACAATGGCAACAATTTGGTTAGTTCTTTCACTTTTTTGAAATATATATCAGTTTGTGCAAACAAGATCATTGCTAGAAATTAGATCGATGATAGGCGTTGGATAATGTTTGTGATATTTGAGCGCCAGGGAATTGTGCTCCATTTCATAACTCATCTTAAGCTCAACACCAGTCTAATAGAAATGAATCCTAGGGTTTGCCCAACCTTTGGGTTTTGACATTTGTACACTTTTTGCTATTTCTTTTAGGGTATTGTCCTCCTCAAAGACCAAGCCAAAGACGCCGAACTTAACAAAATGATTGAAGAATGCATCTGCTTATCCATCCCACAAACTCCTCCAATTGACTCAAAGATCGAATTGCGCCGTGCTTTGAATCTGATTGATAGTGCTGAAACGTCGACTGGATACGGGAATGCCGCACCAAACGGTCCTGCTTTAATTGACGTGAACGATCAAAATGACAATGACGACGATGTAATCATTATTGAGGACGACCTTGAAGATGTGGCAATTCTGACCGAGGTAATTTTCAGGTTGACTTATGAAATTCTCATCAAATTCCCGATGTTATAGTTTGTTGAGTAGAGAAAGCTCCGGTTGTTTATTGGTAATACAACCAAAGAAATTTAAACTGATAAATTTTAATCGTGCCAAATTTAACCTTCCAGGCTTCCACTGAACTTATCTTTTGTCTTCCACTCACTTCGGGCACAGCTCACATCGGGGCTGGGATCTGTTGGAAAGCCCTCGGTCGGCTTATTTGGCACTGCTAAGTCCCGTCTGGATCCTTGCCCCGATTTCAAAGTTTTCCTGGATTTTCTTCCTGAAATCCAGGATTTAACAGCGAAAATTTTCTGTGTGGCTAGGAGCGAATGCGGTCTCATTCGACAGGGCTTGACGAATGCTGACGAACGGTACCTTACTTGCCGGATCCCTTCCCCGTTGTCAGAATTACGGCTCCCGTTATCCTGAAAAATCCAGTATTTTCCCATTGCACTGTGAGGAGTCATTTGACTGGGCTCGGTGAGTGCTGTCCAATGGTGCCTCGCTATCCCGGGTTATTGCGGTGCAACCTGAGCTTTAACCCCGCCCCCTCCCCCCGCTATCCTGAAAATTCTGAATTTTATTGATTTTGTGGCGCCCTACTCTTGTCTGTCAGCAAGACAGAGAACAGAACTGAACTTTGGTTTAAATTCTACGTGAAAATATGGGCAAAAATAGCAAAATTTCAGGCGCAAAATGGTCCTGGCTTAACTAAAGTGAAACAGGAGATCAACGATCACATCGCTATTGAGGACGACAGTGAAAGTGTGGTTATTTTGACCGAGGTTAGTTTCAGATTGACTTTTTTAAATGACTTTCCACAGGAAGGACTCAATTTACTTCACACATTTCCGACTTTATGATTCTAGTGGGTAGGGAAAGTTTCGACAGTTTAGTCAAAACTTACCTTGGAAATTTTTGTAGCATTAGTCAGTAAGACATAGGACAGAACTTTAGTTTAAAGAAACAGGTTAGAGTGGATTCTAATGAGATCTAATTCTAATGGGTAGAAATGGCAAAATTTTAGGCGCATGCGGAACGTATTGCTAAGATTGAAATCGAAGAGCCAGACGAGCACTCTGTTGCCAATCCGATCATTAACTTCGAAAGCAACGAAGTTCCTGGTGCAGTCTTGCCGAAAAGCAAGCCCTCTGTGAACATTTCAGCTGTGTCGGTATGTCTTAAAATATAAAGTAGTACAATTAATTTGAAAAAGATAGGGAAAAGCACGAAAAAGTTTGTGAAAAGCTAAATAAATTGATTTTTATAATTTCACCGGCGCGTATAGTGGCGCTCCGATGAGGTGCTAACACCTGCAGAGCCATCTTTACTCATGGGTTGAGCATTACATAATAGAGAGTAGAGTATAGAATAGAATAATTTCCCCCAAAATGGTTCAATTAATATGAGTTTACTGAAATGTGGAAACAAATATGATAAAATTAGAGCAAAAGTCGGAAAATCAGGCTCTCTACATATTCGCATAATGCATATTCGTCGAATGCGTACCGTATTACCTCTAATCCACGCCCCCCAAACAGAATGCCAAACATATTTCCGAGGTGCACCGACCAAAACTAATTGCATATTCGTGTAGATCTCGGCGAGATACGTCAGAATAATCCCAATGCCAAAACTTTGTCATTGAAAATCTCGGAGAAAATTAAGTGTTAAAAAATTTTTCCTAAATTTTCTGGAATTGAAAAATTAACGCCCGGGGCGTTAATTACTGTTAATACGGTATTCGTATAACGGTAAATTCGTATAACTTTACGTTTTTCTATAGAAAATATGTCAATTTTATGGTTCCATATTTTGCAAAATTACGACAGCCTCTAAATTTCACTTATACTATATTGTAGGCCAGGTCCTTAATTTTTACTTTTTAATCAAAAGTCAATAACTTCTCAAAAATTTTTTGAATTATGAAATTTTTAAGAATTTTTTGCCGAAAAATGATAATTTTTCTGTTTTTCGGAAAATGCAAGTTTACTGTTTTATTAAACTCCAAGATAATCCAATTTTTGACGCGTTACGTTAAAACCAACTGCAGATTCGAAATCAACGCATCGATTTAACCCTAAAAACACTCAATGCTCAAAACTTTTCCACAATTTCAAAAAATCGATTTTTTTCAAAATCCATGTGGACGAAAATTCCCAAAAATTAAATTTTTCCGGATTTAGTGCAAAATGTGTTTTTAGGGTTTTTAAGACGCTGATCATGAATCTGCAATTAATTTTAACATAGCGCGTCAAAAATGGCCATTTTTGGGCCATTTTGTACCAGAAATGCGATTTTCCCAACTTTTGTGGCGGGACCAGACTCAATCTGGGCCCGGATTTGAACTCCCCGGGGTCGATTTAGGGGGTCTAAGCGACCAGAAAATCCGGGGAGACGATTTCATGCATTTTAACCCCTCCGAGGTGTAAGCAAAAATGGGCACAACGCCAGAAAGTGGTACTACAGTTTACTCCACACCAAAACCGACTTCAGATTCGGACTCAGCATGGTCGAAAACCTATATAATGTCAAAAATCTGGGCCGTAACTCATCGATTTATGCGACTTCTAAATTTTATACGAACTTACCGTTATACGAATTTGTCGTTGTACAAATTTACCGTTATACGAATATGCATTCGACGAATATGTAAATTATACGAATATGCATTATGCGAATATGTAGAGAGCCAAAACATTTAAAATTATGAAAAATTAAAATTTTTCCTTTCAACATACGCAATACTTAAATATTTTATTCTAACTTCTAGGAGCCGAATAGTTTCGCGGATTTGTGTGAGGAAATGGATTTTCCAAATCAGAGTACATCCGGCAGAAAGCGATGCGTTCCAGACAACGTTTCCAATGGCTCAGTGGAAGGCGCAGAGAAAAGGTATTTTAATTATGGGTTTAGCTAAAATCATTTTTTAAAACCATATTGGCTAGAGATCTTCTAGATTGAGTTAAATGTGAAACCACAGATTCTATTCCCTATTACCGTAATACCTGTAACTAGGTAGAAGATTACTCCCCTCCCTATAATTACTCCCCTGTATGGATTTTCACTCCCTGGTTTGACCCCGCTTGGAGTCCTTGCCACCTTATCCAAAACTGAGTGCATATTCGTGTAGATTTCGTCGAGTTACGTATGTTAGCCAGTTTAAAAATAATTCATACTCAAAAAATCGGAGAAAATTACTTCGTAATTTGGAGTGGCTTCGAAATTTGATGCTTGAAAAATTACTCCCCCGGGGGAGTAATTACAGGTATTAAGGTAATCTACATTAATTATTATCCGATATTATGTGAAATTAAATGATAATTTAAGGAGACTGGTGGCGACTGAGAATTGCACGGAATATGGTGGCCATTCGTCACAGGAGGGGAGCAGAGCAAATGGTATCAATCTTGATGGGAATTATGTGAATGCAACAGTGCCTGGTAGAAACGGTAATTGAGTACATATTTCAAACATCATATATTCTCAAATATTCATTCAAAATCCATTGATCCCAAAATTTAGACTGAAATCAAAAATTCAAATTCTAGAAACGTTAGCAGGAGTTTTAGCTGAAATTCCAATCATGAAATTTGGATTTAAAAATATCTAGTTTCTAAAGTATGCATTCAATTTTTAGGCTTTTCAGACGTCTATTTTGGTATTAGGAAAATTTTTGTTAGTCTCTGTGTGAACTCGCATTTCAGTAGGCGATAAAATGGATGAATTGTGTAAATTTCAGATCGTATCGAGCGACCAACGACTTCTGCTCAAACCACCTCAAGCGTTCCCGCAGATTCATCTCAAAAACTTATTATTACGAAGCTGTTCATCGTCATCTCCGAGGGAATCGTGTGCTTCGAAACAATTGATCATCATGTATATAATTATGCACCTTTGAGCGACTATTTGGCAATTATTCACGAGAGCATTCTTTCTACGAATGGATGCGTAGTTGTGTTTCAATTCTACGCATGCGACTCGGGAATACCGTTTAAGTACCGAAAAACTAGCGAGCAACCTAAACAGGAATTTGCATCCCTTGAGCAACTGAAAGCCTTCGCGCGACAACTTCATTCGATTGCTTTCCTTTGGGCCGACGTTACTGTTCTTGCGCATTTTGGTTCTTTCATCAAGACGAGGAATGAAAGGCTTTCCCATATGGACTATTGTTCCGAGCTATTCGGCCGAGAGCGATCTATCCTGAAATGCAGAAAGCTAGACGTCGAAATTGTCGATAATTGGCCGCTATCTATCGCCACCAACGTGGTCGATCTCTGCGACGAATGTGATTTACAGCTCGAGGAAGTTTCATCTGGAAATCGCCAATTGCAAGACGCATTCCTGAGTGAGATATATGACAACGAAATGCTACACAAAATTGCCATTTCTTTTGTGATTCATATCCAAGCAAGTGCAAACGACTTCGTGAGAAAATTGAAAGAGGTAGGCAAGGGACGTCAGTCCAATAAGTGGCGATCAAAATACGGTGCACCAGGAAAAACTTTTATAAGTTGTTCGAAAAATAACTATATAATACTATATTACTATATAACTACTAAAGAAATATTCCCCTTTTCAAATTGACGCTCTTTATAGTGCTCCTTTATCAGTGTGTTAAAGCCTGCCAATTGTAACAAAGTGGAATATCGGTTTTGGCGTGAGCTCGACTTCTGGTCTTACAAAGTTGATCTCGGATAGTTGGATTTGATGTTGTATATTTTTGCTACCCCTGCGAGGCCTACAAATTATTATCGTTTCGCTAAAAATTCAATAAATGATTTGTATTGTGAACCAGTGGCGCAACCAGGATTTTTTTGGGGGGCAGGGGGGTATGTTTTAGTGGAAATGGCCATTTTTGGGGGGAGGGGGTAAGGATTTGTAAAATTATGGGTAATTTTGCAAAATTTACATAGAAAAATTGCTTTTTCCCTTTTTTTGGGGGTACGTACCCCCGGTACCCCCTGGTTGCGCTAGTGATGTGAACCATTTGAATTTTAACGTGATTACTTTTAGCGATTCCGCCGCGCGCCGCAAAAA
Source organism: Ditylenchus destructor (assembly GCA_022814885.1). Classification (NCBI taxonomy): domain Eukaryota; kingdom Metazoa; phylum Nematoda; class Chromadorea; order Rhabditida; family Anguinidae; genus Ditylenchus; species Ditylenchus destructor. The sequence continues at coordinate 208,098 of JAKKPZ010000093.1, read as the reverse complement.
GTTCGTTTCCAACTGGAACTGTATTCGAGCTCAAAGGATGTGCACAAGCTTTGTGTTCAAATTGGGAATTATATCCTGAAGGCCAAAGAAGTAAAAGACGCGAACCGTTTGGACCTTGGTTGTGTGATTGTTGAGCAAGGTCCTATTAGTTCTTGATTTCAACACTGTAACAAATCGCCATCGTCTATACAATCGTTTTCAGTAATTATTCCAGAAAGGATGATTTAAAATATTTTGTTTCACATATTTTTGTTCTTTGTTTGAAGTGCACTGATCTTGTATCTGGTCCAAATTTTCTGATTGAAACTAACTAATTTCAAGATCCCTCTTACACAATCTTTCTCATTTGTGATTGAACATTTCAATTCTGCATCGCGAATAAAGTTGTTGGAGGTAGAAATTTGTACTATAGCGTTGGAATGTTCAACTTCAATAAAATTGAACAACGGTAAAAGTCGCTCATCGATAAAGTCTCTCTTTTGCTCGAACAAAATCGTAATCCCCTAAACAGGCCCGTAACTAGGGAGTTAGGGGGGGGGGTTGTAACCCCCCCCCCGAAATTCAGAACCTAAAAAAATATCCATAGGGTCCCCCTATGGTTTTAAAAATTTTCGAGAAATTTTGAAAAATGCACCCCTAAAAATGAGTTTTTTTCACATCTCAACCCCCTGAAATCTCAACCCCTCCCGAAATTTTTTTCTGGGTACGGGCCTGCCCCTGAACACATGTTTCATTCCTATTTTGAGGCCGTAATAAAAATTTCTTAGATTATGTTTCCGACGAAGAGGGAAAAAATCGCTACAGGAAAAATAGCCACTGTTTTCGAATTCAGAGAATCAATTAGCAGGTCTCCCGATATTTTCTAAAAAATTGTTATTTTCCGTTATTTTCCAGTACCATTAATGTTGGATTATTGTTGCAAAGTTGTTTTACTTGGAACTTTTATACAGATATTTTTACCTTTCCAGCTATGTTGGCATGAGTGTTCGTTGATTTTGGAATTTTTTCCGTGTTTGGAGCTTTTTTCAGTGAATTAATCTGACATTGGTGACTTTATCCCAATTTTGCCTTTAGTTTCCAATTCGTTGACAGTACTTCAATAAGCTGGGGGAAATGCAATAAAAATTTGAACTTGGATAATAACAAACCGCTATTTTGAACCTAACTTTACTGAACACAAGTAAACACATGGAAAATTCCGCATAAAAGTATTTGTAATAATCATAAAAATAAACAAGAAATTTTTGAATAAAATTATTCATTACCAGAAGACTTTGGAAGACGTCAATGTTCATACGCATATCTAATTTTCCCTCACCTTCGTTCACCGTTATCTTTGCTTAACCTCAATTAGTATATGTTTTAGTGGAACACCCACTAATTTAGGCGCATTCTTTTGCTTAGAGAGACAACTGACTGGCCATAGCCTGCCACCTTATCCTGCCTTTCTGCTATCGGATATGTCAATTACTTCGCCCCCTCAGCAGGAATTCTTCAATCCGAGGGAAGGTTTGATCGATTCTCAAACATTTCCTTTGTAGTTTTTCCTGCAGAGGGCCAAGAAAAAGGGCCGAGAGAAAAACGCTGCCTAACCTCTAGTCAACAAACTCTAACAAATAACGATAGGAAAGTAACAGACTCTGTCCAACTCTCGCCAGCGGAGGCAACAGGTGAGAAAAAGGCATCTCTGGACTCCGGGATTTTGGATGTTCAGTCATGTTTTAAATGAGAGCAGCAAATGAGGCGAAGATGGGAAGGTAGAAATAGAGAGTCAATCCTGAAAATCCGTGAATCTCGATTTGAGAGATCAAAATAACAATGTTGCTTCGAATGCAGCCCTTCCAATAAATCTTTCGTCGCCTGGCTGAAGTATTTTTGAAAAGATTACATAGCTTATCACGGCTAAAGAGATGAAAAGGGCTCGAAAGGTGGTTGTAAGCATGGAACTGATCGATCCAGGTGTTAGAGATTAGATGTACGAGGTAAGATCGCTCTCGTAAGGTCGTTCCTCGGTTTTCCCTCTCTCTTCGACCTTTGAAAAGGCTCAAGATTTTGATAGGAAAAGATCCATGGAAAGCGGATCCGGAGAGAATAGATTGTCTATGGGATCTGGGCAGAGGAGCTTGAGTAGGCTAGTGGTTAGACTCTAACGGTTAGAGATTTTAAATAGCAATCAATTTTTGACTTTTGAAATGATTCAAGTTTGTTATATTTGGTTATTAATAATATGACAATATGACCTATTCGGTTCTCTTGACTATAATAGTAGTTCTATTCCATAGGACACCCGCGGCCTCCGCCGCGGACCACACCCCAAATCCAGGATTTTCCGGATTTCCGGAAGCCATAAATCCCGGAAAACGCAAATCTTCGCGGCGAGACCGGTACCAATCGTCTTGTCTCACCGAGAGGAAGCGATTGATATATCACACGCCCGGATCCGAGCGGCGCAGCGAAAGATCCTAGCGGGGTTCCACGGACACAGTGCGCCTTAGAGGGACTCGATTATAGACAATATTGATACTCTCTTTCGGGATTCTCGGTATAAAAAAAGCATTACCTCTTGATGTTTTGGATGAGCTGAGTTCGGTTTTACCATTTTTCGAAATATTCTTTTAGTTTTTCTTGCTAGGAGGTTAAAAAACTTTGAAAGAAATTAGTAATAAAAAAACATACCTAAAATATTGTAAAATCCTGAATTTGAAATGAAGCTGCGTCTACTTTTTTTTGCTTTGGTTACTATGTATGCATTGAATGTTTACACATTATAACTGTTCAGGAGAGTGAGAGAGAATCACGATCGAATCCTTCGGCAGAACGGGCCGCTGCCGGAAAAATAAAGAGCCTCTGTTCGAAGTATATTTCTCTACTATATTGTAACTATAACCGGAAACATAGAGGCTAGTCTTAGCCTTTTCCTTTGACAATGGCAACCAGACGCCAAAAACAGCTGGACCGTAAATATGGATCTTACAGGTAGGTATTACTAGTCCTGGTACTTTTTGCCGCAAAATCAAAAATGTGCAAAAATCATCGGAAACTAGAAAAAAAAAGTTGAGATAGGGAAAGGAATGTCAGATTTATGACCAATATAGTGAAAACTGTTCCTGAAAAATTTGCAACCTCTGACATGGAAACGAAACAAATTTATAGAAAATACACAGCGAGCGAAGACGTAAATTATTTGACTCATTCGACAAGATCATCATTCAAGGCCGAATCTTCGACATCACGAGTCACTCCACAAGGACAGAGCTCTTCAACAGAAGTCGTTTCGGTAAGTTACTTTTAAGCTTACGAGGATCAGAAATCATGAGTAAAATATTTTTGGCGACTTTTAGAAATTTTTCTAAATTTTACTTTGGCAAATTTTCGGGCAAAATTTCTCATTATTACCAAGAATAGAAAAAAAAACATTTTCTGCTGCAAAATAAGAACTTCGAGGAAAGACTTTACTTTTTGTATTTTCGGCCATAAAAGTTCAAAGTTTTGAAAACATAACAAATTTCATCAATGTAAATATTCAAATAAATGAACTTTATTCAGGGAACAGAAACGCGCAGCTTGCCAGTATTCATCGCCTTGCAAGACTATACACCTGATGCTGGCGATGCCGAAGCCATACCACTGGAGCAGGGCCAAATAGTCGAAGTGCTGGACAACAAGAATGCATCGTCGTGGTTGGTGCGCACCAAGGTGAGTAGAATTTCCATCCAAATTTCCAAACACGCATTGAATTTTGAGACTAATAATTGAAACCCACGGGGCCTGCGATACTGATGTTTCGGTCTAATTTTTTTTAGTTGGATGAGAGAACTGACAAAACCTCTTTTGTAATTCCCGCCTAAAGACACAATGCCAAAATACATAAGACGATCAAATAAAAATCGTTTTGAGTGATTGAATTATTAGTTTGAAAAAATTGCGTTACATTTCAGTCAACATTATTTGAGTGCTCTTCGCCAACGAATTATTTTGCCATTTTTATACGCAAAATTAGTAAAAGGTAAACTTTTAGGCTCGTCCGCCGCAGACTGGCTGGGTTCCAGGCTCCTATTTCGAGACCCCTACGAACTATTACAAACAACGTCGCCAGACTAGAGAGCTTGCCGATGACACTGTACCCGCTGGCAGTGCCAAGTTGACTGAAGAACAGGAGGCCGTTTTGAAACGAGAGTAGGTTCAATCATTGATATAGAAACATGCGATATAAAACATTGCCCGAAAATGTGTTTTGAAAACCGTTATTTTTAGCCCGAATAAAAGTGAAATATATCGACTGATACACAGCAGTACAATAGAGTGCGCGACATTTCTCCCCAGCCCAGGCGGCCTTCGAGTAGTTTGGCTGGACGATTGCCCCGCAGGATTTAAAACAAGCGAACTAGATCTTTCTAGAAGGTTCTGGGCCCAATTTTTAAGTGTATTCTAGTATGCTAGCAGATTCTTGAAGGTTCCAAAAATTTCTTTGGTCCAATTTCTTTGAGCCTCTTCCGAGGCGCAAACATCCGAAGGCCAAATTAGCTGGGGAACCAATATCCTGCTCCCGTACAAAATACAATCTATTTTTGCCCTGAAAACTATGTAATCAAATCTGCGGCATTTGTATACTTTCCCCTTCATTTGGTGATTACATAGCTCATATTACAACACTGTTTTCACCTTAGCCGCATTGGCTATTTCATACAAAAAATTTTGCATGACAGCATATTTCATCCGGAATATGAACTTTTCGATGATGAAATAATAGTACACTCAGATCTATTTAATCCGGGTTTTCTTGTCAAGAACAGACTTTTTTCATTGAAATCTCCCTCTATAATCAAGCAGTCGTTTTATTCTAGAATCCGGCCTAATTTTCGTCAAGGAACCAAAGCTAATTTTTCGATATAATCTTAGACCTTTGTCCAGAATTTTTTTTGCCAAAAGACCAAAACTTTTGAATGCATTTTTCTTTATTTTCAGCTTTCTCAATATTTTATCAAAATTTTGAGTTTCGAATTATTCAACCGGACATCTCTACCCAAAATTTGGTCGATTTTGTACGGTCTTTGTCAGATTTGAAGAGACCAAGCCGAAAAAGTAGCTCCCTCATTCGCTTTGTTTGAGTCACCGGCCGTGACCTTATGATACCAAACTAAAAGGCCAATTTACGCCTTTTTCAGCCAAGTCTACCATGACCTTTTGAAAACCGAAGAAGACTTTGTGGTCGAGCTCCAGGCAGTGATCGAAAATTACATCCGCTCACTTTCCGATCCGACAGTTCCGGCAGAAGTTGAAGAGAAGAAAAATGAATTGACTCACAATTTGAGGGAACTCTACAATTTTCACGCAAAGTAATAATGATTCATAAACATTTAATCTAAAACGTCAACATTTGCACTTTAGCGTGATGCTCAAAGGCCTGCAGTATTACTCAGACGATCCAGGAAAAGTTGGTCAAACTTTCATCAGACTGGAGCGAGATTTTGAAAAACACGTTAGCTTTTCTCGAGAACTGCCGAATATTTTGAAACTGATAGAGGAACAGCCAGCAATTAAGCAGTTTTTACAGGTAAAACGTTATACTTTAGTGGTAGGCTTCCGTTTCTCAAAATATTGGGGAGGGGTATGCACTTAAATTATGGCTAGATTGGTTAATATTAAATTTTATGGGAATATGAAAATATTTTTGAAAACTATGTTTTCAATACAAAAATGTAAAGCGATTTTCTAGCTTCAATTTAAGTTTTTCTGATTATATTTATAGTACACAGAAACGGAGGGAAACCGGTCAAAATTTTTTATCCTTGTAGATTTTTGACCCAGCTGATTCTGGATTTGAGGTTAGCTTTGGCAAAATATCTATTTCTGTCCTTTTGCCAGTTTCTGTAGCCCAGATAGTCGAATGTCAGAAAGTGGTATGGCGTTAACCAATGCCACAATTGATGAGGAATGAGCTGGTCGAACACTTTAAAAGTAAAATATACTTTAAAATACGAAGTATTGACCAGTTCCCCGCACTTTTCGCGAAATTTCAACATTCGGAAAATATGCGAAGAACCCATTTATTTCCAGAATATGAGCGACAAATTGGAGGCTGGAACCAAATCCTATACAGACTATTTACAACTGGTCGGAGCTCGTATCAAACAATACGAAGAATTCTTTAAGGTAATTTTTCCTCTTTAGTGCAATTCTCAAAATTATGAATTCCAGGAAATTATCAAATATTCGGCTCGTGCCCAGACGAGCACTAAAAATATGCAGAAGGCTTTGGAGCTGATTCAGTCGATCCCGAAACGAGCGAGTGAAGTGGAATTCACCAAGAATATACTCAATTACCCGGGAGACACTGCCCGGCTTGGACGCATTTATAGACATGTATAGTTTAACTATGAGCCTAAAAATTTATTGATACAATCACGTAAAAATGCTTAATTTGTAACATTCAAGAATAGGCGGTCAAAAATCATCTCTCGGGCAATTTTTTCAGGCCAACCGTTTTGTCAACTAAGTGTATAAAACGAAACAGGGAAAATAACCAAAAATAACTTACCTCAAAATTATTGTCTTAGGATAGATAGGGTAATTAATGCCTGGAGCCTACTTTAGTAAATTTGCAGTATATACATCGTGTGATTAATTACGTAAACCAAATATATAGACGATTTCCAAAAAAAATTTAACCTTTTTTCACAGATTTTCAATTTTTGGTAATAAATTTTCTTATTGTTTTCCAAATACTTGTTAATTTCAGGACCAATTTCAAGTGTGGGAAGGCGATCAAGAACCTCAAGATAAATACATATTCCTTTTCCGCAACAAAATGATGCTCACAGACCGAGACAATCGCACTGAGATTCCGACTTTCAAACATTACTCCACTATTAGAGTAGATTTTTTATATAATTTTTTCCCAACGACTGTTAAAATTTTCCCGATTCAGGTCGATAAATACACCGTTAGACAGCACACCACTGACGAAGATGCTATCGTTTTTCGACCTAATGAGCCAGGATTGCCTTCGTTCAGGATGCGTGCCAAAGATATCCAGTCCCAGGAATTTGTACGAAAGGCCTGGCTCAAGGACATTACAGAGATGCAGGAGGCAATCGGTTGGTTAATTTATTTAACTCAGGGCTGCCAGGTTTTCAGTTCTAAAATTATTAGAAAGTCTTTTCAAAATTTGCGATTCTTTGCAATAAGCTTCCAAAGAAATAGAAATTATGAAGAAAAATTTACTTTTCTGTTTCACTGAAGATTTTAGAGTTTTGGAAAAAATTTGGCAGTTTTAAATTTTATTCAGGTCCGTAGCCAAAAGTCGTTAAGTTTCCGAAATTGTGTCCTGTGGAAATATTGAGTTCCTGATTCCGTTTTCTTTCCAATTTATTTTATTTCGATGCATCATATTTTCTGTCTTTGTGAGCCCCCTCATATTTGGATACCGTATCTCATCTACCTCGTGCAACCTTTGGCAAAAATTTTCGAACTAAAAATTGAATCCCAAACCTGCTGCAGAAAAAACCGCTTGGTATCTGTTAAATGTCCATGTACTCTGTGATATCCTATTTTGCCATTACAAGACTCAGTCTGACTTCCTATTTCCCTTAACCTATTTCCACTTCTACTTTCACTATTTCCATTCCTCATTCCCCTATAACCACAGGGCACATATATTGGAATCACTGAGATATAAACTTTGCAAGTGAAACCTTAATGTTGAATTCTTAATCTGACACAGGATTAATCTTCATCCCTAAAATATTTTCGCACTAATGTTGGAAGCGTAATTTTGTCACCAAGATACTTCTTTACTGCACTAAATCCAAAATTACTGGCCCAAAAAAATTACGTGCCAAAATTTTATTTCGGAGACAAAGACTTCGTCAAACAAGACTCTGCAAAATACAAAAAGCGACATTTTGATTGTGAAAAGGTTGTTTAAAAAATACATAACGGCACATCTTTTTTCGAAAACGTTTCCTAAATATAAAAAGTTTAATAGAAATTTAAGTTAGGTCTAAATTAGATTGAGTGCTACGGACCTGTTATTTTTTAATTTTCGTGTTATATATTGGGTCGATCAGCTCATGTTACATTTTATGCTACACACAATGTATTATCATTTCGCATGACATATACATTTTCAATGCTTTGAATATATCTTCATTGCTCTCATGAAATATTGCCCCTGCTTCTGAAAAATTATTCTTCAAGTCTCTTCACTTATTTTTTCATTTCCTTCCTTTCAGCTAGAAAAATCTTTAATTTTGAAAAATGAAAGGAAGGAGCTAAGGAAAATTTTCAAATTTGAGTGTAGTTCTGAAAATGTTTTTGCGGCGCGCCTTCTGGCAAGAGAAGATTGGTTTAATTTTCCTCCTGACTAAATCACCCCACCCCTAGGAGTTCTGGAGAATAATTATTCCAGGAATAATTATAGGTTTTATGTGGATAAAAAATTCCGCAGAAAAATCTTTATCCTTACTAGATGTTATCCATATAAGTTTACAAAAATGCTCTCCACAACGGTATTTATAAATCTTAAAAATGACCTCCCACATCCTCACGTTATGACCTTTGTTGAATTCGCTAGCTGCCACCCAGATAGCTGGTTGATATATAATCTCATACATCTTTCATATATTATTACAAGCATCTCTTCTTTCCAATCTTTGTTATTAGACTCATGTTCGAGGTAACGTACAATTCCGCCTCCTGTATATCGTTTTCAGGGCGTAAGGCCCAGTTGGTGACAATAGATTCATAAATTTCACGTTCATTGAAAATTATAAATATGTGGGTTGCATTTTTTACCGTCGCCCACGGCCAGCGAGGATTGGAAATAGTTGAAACCCCGATCCGATCCTAAAAACCGATATTTCCGATTCGATCTCCCATCCTTGATCTCCCACTACACTCTGTTGCAAAATTTTAGCCACACCCCAAAAATAGCAAAACGCATTTTTCGGAAAAGGCGGAAAAGCTAAACAATAAAAGAGCTAGAGAGAAACGAGAGTTATGCGCAGCGGCTTCGCCGCTAACAAAAAAACTTTCCTTTATAGCGTCAAAAAACATGCATTTTTGCACTTTTTGGACAAAAAAGGCTACTTTTTGAGATGGCCGCTCCCCAATTTTTGAAAACGCGGGCCCTCCAGCTCGAGACCTACAAAATGAGCTATCACACACCCTTGTATCGGGGGAACAAAAAAAGTTACGGCGTTGGACATCCCCAGACGTGCGACTTAGGTAGAGTGGACAAGTTGTCTTTCTGGAAGATGAAGCTGATGAGTCCGCTGCAAGGAAAATTGGGTGAAATTCGCACATTTTATTATTTCCCATTGTTTATACTATCCCATTTTCATAATATAGACTTTGTTGTTTTTCCTTGCAGCGGACTCATCAGTTTCATCTTCCAGAAAGCCAACTTGTTTCTCTCTAGCTCTTTTATTGTTTAGCTTTTCCGGCTTTATTAGCATAATAATTTCACCCAATTTGCTCAAATTTGAATAGATGGATCTCTCAATCTATGTGTGATCTTCTCGTAAGGTTTTCGGTGGTAGAAGCGGAATTTTGTCAACTACAAAAAAGTGCAAGTATTTCAGTTCATGGCATGGAAAAATGTTTGAAAAATTTCATTTTTCTCCAAAATGTGCCCATTTTTCATCGATCACGGGTCCCGATTAGAGGTATTACCTAGGACTCAGACAAAAACTAATTTTAAATTTGGACTCAGCGTGGTCGAAAACCCCGAAGGGTGAATTTATTCCGAACCGATTGGACCAGGAAAACGAGCTGGCACCAAATTTCGGTTTTTTCGGGCATCCGATTTTTAATGTCCAATTTTTCAAAATTTCTGCCTTTGTAACAGAGCAAGCTACTAGCTATCGGAATGGCCTCTACCAGGGCTACGATATACTTACAGGCATTTATAAAGGTAACGAAATGCCTGAAATAAATAATGATATATAAGATGTGGCTAAAATTTTGCAACACTGAGTTTTTGATAAACTTAAAAAATATTCTATAATTTCCAGGAAAGTATATTAACATCGCACTGGATTTTAGTTTTCGACTGTGCTAATTCCGATAAGAATGTTTACAGCTGGCTGAGATTAGCAGAAAAATGCGTTTTTGCTATTTTTGGGGTGTGGCTAAAATTTTGCAACAGAGTGTATAAACACATTATAAAAGCGCAAGAACAGCAACATAAACACCAGTAGTGAAGAAATTTTCGATAAAAATTATGCGTAATACTTGCAATAATATTCGCGTAATATTTCCGATACTACAAAAATGTCACTACTTGTAACAAATTATCCCCAAGAAGGGACATTTGTGCACCCGATACAATTATACATGAATTGTTATCGAAAATCTTCCATTTAGCGTGATTTAAAAGGGAATGGGTAAGCCCTCCCCCCGGTAAACCCCCCGCTCGCCATTTTTGCCATAACTTTTTACTGGAACCTTCTAGAAGGATGAGTAATAGCTTAAATGGAAGCTAAGACTCTGGGCTACAAATCGGTATATTACTTGCCACATCTCGATTCAAGATTCTCGAGATTTAATTATTTTGTCTCAAAATTTCAACTTTTTTCGAAAATTCGAAAATTTGAGACAAAAATAATTAAATCTCGAGAATCTTGAATCGAGGTGTGGCAAGTAATATACCGATTTGTAGCCCAGAGTCTTAGGTTCCATTTAAGCTATTACTCATCCTTCTAGAAGGTTCCAGTAAAAAGTTATGGCAAAAATGGCGAGCGGGGGGGGGGTTTTATCTAGACTCGATTTAAAAATATACACGTCACACATAAATATCTTCATTTCCTGACTCGAACGCGTTTGTGATGTTATGAAAGGACAGGACGATGTAAAATCAACTATAATGTAGAGCATATAAACAAAGCTAACCTAGATGTTTCCCACTACTGACAGACAGCTGAACACTGTAACAGAGACATCGTTTAATTTACAATGGGACAACTTTTGGGACAAAAACTGCCCCAACAACCGCTATTCCTTCTAAGATATAAATATTTTGCGTAAGATAATCGATCACGCCCGTGCGTACAAATTTTGATAAAACTCATTATTTGTCTTTTACATACGCTATTGTGGTGCGGTGGCAAAGTAGTTCAGTGGCACAACATATGGATGTAGAGAGCCAACTATAATAACAAAATAGTAAAATAAAATTTTGAAAAGACTCGGAATAATGCAAAATTTCTACACTGGTCTTCAGAGACTCTAGTCTAGTGTTTCGTCATTGTCTCCTCCAAACGGAACCGATCCCACAACTGTCGATCCAAAGGCGAACCTAAGACCAATGGGCCATGAGAACATTGTGTAGAATCGTATCGTAGCATTAAATATACTAGCCGTATACACGAGAGTATAATTTCCCTGTCTACCATCCCATGGGCGAACTATACCGATTGTTCTAAATTCCGCGTACAGTCATCATTATATAATAAAACTTGTTTCAGTTTACATATCTTATTGAAATCATATAAGAAAATATTGTAATTTCACCTTTTTCCATAAATGTGTATAACTTTTATAGAATTTGATTATGTTGCTCTTGGGCCACGCACCAGGGCTGCATCCGGTATCCGGTTATCCGGTGTTTTTCGCCATCCGATATCCGGTTACCGGATTTTGGAGGGGTCCGCCGGATGCACCGGATATTAACAAGCACCCCTAAGAATGCAGTCAGCGCCGCAGGCGAAAATTTTTGAAAATTTCGTAGAATGTTCAAAATTTTCATTATCAATTTTTGGCAGACAGCGTTATTTTTCAAAAAATTTTCGCCTGCGGCGCTATTTTTTCTTCTGACTTTTCCATTCTATTTCACTATTTTACCAAATTAAACTAATTTTATTTCGTTAAAACTTATTCTTTTCTATCTTTTTCAGTAATACAGTTTTAGCTTTTTAGAATTTGATGATGCATAGAATTTGATGCATTTATACTTCAGATCTTTATTCGAAAGATTTACAACATTTTTCAAAATCAATTTTTGGCAAACAAGTTTAATATTTCAACAAATTTTCGTCTGCGGCTTGTTTTCTGCTTAGCTTTGTAGTTTGCCTCATTGTTTTTTCAAAATTTTGTGCTGAAAATTTATGAACTTTTCAATAAATATTCAAAAATTTCAATCTTATAACTTAGTTCAATGAGAAATTTTAGTCAATTTTTAAAGAGAAAGCCAATTTTTTCAAAAAATTTTGCCTGCGGCCCTTTTTTTAATTTCTCTATATTTCTGGCAAAATACACTAATGTAGGCACAATTCTATACTAGTATTTCACTGCTGTCGGGGTGTCCGTTACACATTTTCTCGTGTATTCTTAAGGGTGCTTATTTTCAAAAAGTAGTCAAATCCTAGATATATGGGAAAAGTCGCGGAAAAAAAGCGCCGCTGGCAAATTTTTTTGGAAAAATTGGCTTTCTCTTTAAAAATTGACTATAGTAAATCACTGAAATAAATTTTTAGATTGAAATTTCTCAATATTTATTGAAAAATTTTTGTCAGGCAATGGCGGAGGCCTGTAAAATTTATTATTAATTAGTATGAATGAATTTTTTAAGCGAAATTATTGCCAAATAAGCTTACCATTTCAAAAATTTTCACCTGCGGCGCTATTTTCACATAATTTTTGCACATTGGTAGCAGCAATTCCGTAACGCATTTTTCAATGAAAATTGACTCTATTCTTCCCAATTTTCAAAAATTATTATAGTTCTTATATTGGAACCCCAATGAAGTCGTTAAGTTAACGGGCAAAAAGTGTGTAAACATTTAGTTGTCAACAAATAGTGGTAGCCAAAAAGTAGCTAAAAGTTATTCAGATACTTGAATTTTTACAACGTTTATCCTAATCTTGCACATTTATACTAAAAAGGAAACAAAAGGCACCCATTTAGGTAAACTTTTTGCAAATTAACGTCAAAATTGGAAAAAATTTTTCAAATTTGGCGCCAAAAATTGAAATATCCGGTTATCCGGATATCCGGTATCCGGTCAATATCCGGTGTTTTTGCACTATCCGGTATCCGGTCCGGCTTTTTTTTACTATCCGGTATCCGGTCCGGCTTTTCGAAATCCCGGATGCAGCCCTGCCACGCACCCATTCGATTCAGGAATGGGTTTTGCGAGTTCGACTATTTAGACCTATGTTGAGTATTATTTTGACCACTATTTCTGTCGTTTCAGGGTCGATTTAGTCCCCAAGACTTTTTAATTTTCGCAAAATGTGCGTTTTTAAGAAAAATACGTCAAAATTTGGCCAAAATTTGACGTATTTTTCTTAAAATTTACTATGTTACTTTACTAAGAAGACAGTGTCCCTGCGTCTGTCCACTGGCGTTTAGACCCCTTCCACTGCTCATTTCCGGGCAAGTGATAGCTTAAAATGTTCGTACGGATGTGCTGATACAGATTTTCAAAAAATTTACACAAAATATAGACAAAATTTTTTAGACAATTTTTTAGACAAAAATTTTTTTTCTGGCGCTGGCCGCCGCGAGAGCGGCGGCGTGCACAGCTAGTTCATACACTATATACTATTCTTTGTAAAAAATCAGAAAAAATTTTTTTGAGATACTAATTAACTAACTAATACTAACTAATTAACTGTTTTTCGCCATATCCGCACAGATTAGTTTCATATAAAGCCAAACGCGCCTTGATGGTTTCCAAAATTTTAATGTCCCTGTCTATCGCACTCTCAAAAATTGACCCTAATTTTCCTGGCAAATAAAGGCTTACAAATGGCATTCCTTCTGAGATATAAATATTTGACAATTCATCCGCATTCATATGTTCTAATTTTGATAAATCATTCATCAAAATTATTATTGCTCTTTTACATCCATTCGACTCGCGATATAACCAATAGATCCGTTCCAGGCGAAATGTACATTATGTCAAAAATTGACTGTATGATTCTGTAAATGTTTCATGAGAGGTCATACTTCGTTCGGTCCCGTTATTAATTCTATCATTTCCTTCAAATTTAGTTTACTGTTATCTTTCTGATGTATTATCTTATAGTGCAAAGTTCTCGGTAATAACAAGAAAATAAACCCTTAATAAAAGCGCTATTTTTCTGTCCGCGATATTTGGATACTGTATTTTTTAGCCCCCACTCGATAGCGCTCGGAGAATACATTTCGGAAACCATGAGCTATGATTAGAAAAAATTCGTTTTCAAGTTACAGTGGCCGAAAAGTTTTGGCGTAAATTTGAATTTTCAGAACTTTACAGGGAGTCCTGTTTTAACGCCTGTTTTTCGCCCATGGCTTTTCATGTCCGTGTAACACAATTTTGACAAAATCTCGGAGGCCAGACATAGGTCAAAATGGCGCTTTTGGCTCTTTTACCTCTATTTTTTCTTCCATTTCCACTATCAGTAGCCCATTGTAACGATTTCGCAAAAATTCAGAAAAGCCGACCTTTTTTAAAGTACTACAAAAAATTCAGATGTCACATAGAAGTTTTGACAAATGTAGAAAAATGGGACCTGCAAATCAGGAAATTTCTAGAAAAACTGAACAGCTCCGAGCATTAACTTAGGGCGATAAGCCTGATAAACTAACTGCGAAAAATCTTGCAAATTAGAGTTTGAATACACCTTTTTTTTATTTTTCTCCGTAAAAATGAAGCTACGCCAGTTTGGGCACGAATTCCAAATTTGATTGGCAGGATTTTTTCCGGTTAGTTTATTTCTGACAAAAAATCTCATTTAGTTACCGATTAACGAAGTTAAAATTGCCGAATTTTTTTGATAACAAGAACAATACGAGAGTCGTTCTTACGGTTTCATTATGTTTATTACTGTCATGTGACTGTATTTCTAATCTCCTGTATGTTTGCGAATTATTTTTTCAATACAGGTATTCTGATCACTCCAGTCAGAATCAATTAAATTTTGTGTAAAGTCAGTATTTCACACGGGTTTTTTCTCTTTGATTAATTATTTCTGAAAATATTTCTCATCATTCTTTATCCGATATGCGAAAAAATCGATTTTTTGAAATTTATAGGATTATTTTATGGAAATATCATTTTTTAGTTATATTTTTGCGCTGATTCCAAATCTGCAACAAGTTTTTAATATCCTGCGTAAAAATGTCACTTTTTAGCCATTTTTGACAAAAAAGCGCATTTTGCAGAATCCCAAAAATATGAAAGTTACGCCAAAACTGACTACAGATACGGAATCAGTACATCCGAAAACCCCCAGATGCAATAACATTCCATCATATGGTGCATTTACAAAAAATGATTTGCCGAACGTTCAATCGACGACATAAAAAGGCACTTTTTTGACAAAAAATTTCATTTTTGGGCGAAATATGACATTTTTCGGATAAAAATACCGTAAATCCTCTAATTAATCCCCCCTCAATTAAATCACTCCCTCAAATAATCCCCCCTTTAGAACCTGACGAAATAATAATTCCCCCGGGGGATTATTTAGAGGATTTATTTATATACTTTCCTAATAAACTGCGCTCAGAAAAGCGATCAATTAAGTGATCAGAAATGAATTCTCCAACTTTTCATCTCTTTATATTGGTAAAAAAACCATTTTTATTCTTGGAGCGCTGAGACTTACACAGAAACTCAATCGGGTCCCTCTACAGGGTGTTCTAAAAAATTCTACTGTGAGTTCGTAATCACTATGTGTTTATTTTTGTCTTTTTGACGCTAAATTCAAATATGTGTTGAAGGAAAGTTAAATATCAAATTAAAGCTTAGATTCCCTGCTTTGATTTGGCATATAACTTTCATTGAGCACATTTGAATTTGACGTCAGAAAAGACAAAAATAAACACATCGTTATTACGAACTCACAGTAGAATTTTTTTGGGACACCCTGTAAGTTGATTGGTGTCCTTCCACCCTCAAACGGATTTCCCCTTTTTGACGCTCCCGGACCCCAAACTCGCGAGTACCCCCTAAAAGCTATTAATAATCAACAAAAAACAGAATTGGTCCAAAATACGATTCTCTGACATTAAGTAAGCATAATGCATAGAAAAATTCACTACTCTTTCTTCAACTATCAGTCCTTCGAGTCTAGCACCAATTGTAACTGGGAAAAATGGTAGATATATATGTTACGGTTAATAAGCGAAATCGGGTAACACGCGTATTACCCGGGTAATAAGAGAAATTCGCTTATTACCCGATTTTGCCGGGTAATAAGCGAAATTCTCTTATTACCCGGCAAAATCGGGTAATACGCATAATTACCCGGGTAATACGCGTATTACCCGATTTCGCTTATTAACCGTAACATATATATTGCAGACGAAGAATTACTTCGTTCATTCCAAGTGAACATATTCTGAGATGGGAATAATACAGAAAAAATTAGCTCCAGAGAGAAAATTGGCCCCTGCACTAGGATGACACGAAAATTCATGAAGCGTTCCAAAATTTTATTTCACGATCTCACTTAAGAAATTAAAAGTCATCTGATTTGATTGATTCAACTTTGTATTCACTTATAATAGCTCATACCGGTTTAAAAGTTTTAAATTAAACCAGGGGCATTCTTTGGATGAAATACGGTATGCAGACAGCAAAAACTGATTCTATAGACTGCAACACCCAACCTTACAATGATAATTGAAATCTTGACAAATACCTTATAATCATTTACAGGTAAACGATCATAAAAGTTTTACTGTAATTTTTCCTAAAAGCGTCTGCCTTTTTATTGAGTTTTACAAGGGTAATCCCACAAAATTTAGCAATAATTTATAGTCTTTAAAATTTGCCTTTCCCTGTTTAATATTTTTATTTTCCACAAGTGTATTTTTATTTACGCTTTTAGAGAAAAAGCTCTTCCTGTGTCTGTCTTCTTTTGCAGAGAACTAACTGTTTTAAGAGACACATGTCTTGCTCTTTATTTTTCCCTGCCTTGACTTCCAATATGCTCCCATAGGCTAAAGGACAAACAATCGCGGAGGTGGTAGTGTTTTAGGTGCCGATGATTGTCCGAAAATCAATAAATGCTTCAGGGCTTACTTCGAGATTTAAACCTATCAATCCGAAATAGTAGCTCTTCCGGAACGTAGGAGTCAAGGAAAACAGCCAACTCTTCAGCCTAGCCAATCAATGAATTTTACACAAATTCTATAGCTTTAGGCACTAGCTCCCGGATTCCTAACGGGAGCATTAATCTCAAGCATTTGTTTTCTTTCGCTTTAGTTTGTTAAAGAAACTCTTCTATACCCGAAAGCTAAATCTCCTGAAGCAAAATTGCCAAATCCCCGCAAGGACAACATTTTTGGGGCCAGATAGCAATAAAGGTAGCCATAAACACCTGTCGGTTATACCTGCCGATCTATTGAAGACTTTTGGAGGTGCAGCTGCGAACAAGCGAAAGTCTCGGCTGCCAAAGACTTTGATGAAATCTTGTGGTCTTGTGTGGACCTGTGGATTTCTGTCTGTTTATATAACCGGGCATATGGCTACGCGGCTCTGCGATTTCGCGCTATTCTCTCTGCCAAACCTTTCTCTGTCAAAATCTCTGCTCTTTCTCGATCACTTGAGTCTGTTGTCACTTTAGCTGGGCCAACTGCTGCTCTTGTGGATCCAGGGTCTGCTCCCCGGATCTGCCTGATCCAAGGAAGATCCAGGGAATAGCCGTCCCAGCGAAAAATTCCACAATCTCCCGTCTCTCCTAAATCCTTCGCTTGGGCCTAGCTTCTCAAGAGCGAGCAGGATCGCGAGAAGAGCATAACATAGCCACTTGTGTGCTATGGGTCGGCTTTTTTCGCCCCTTTACACATCAGGAATAGCGGTGGCAGTGGCAGCAGTGTGGGGGAGTTATACGCCGGCGATCAATGTTTCTAGCTTTCCCAATGAACTATTGCGTGGGTCACATTCCTTTTTATATATAGTATGGGACGTGATGACTTCATCGATTTGAATTTGTATAGATTTTTCTAGAATCCTCTTTTTGAAAATTTGAAAGGAATTTTCGGGATGAAATTTTTGGTTCGGAAGCATAAAATCTGTTCTTGATCGTCTACTGAGGCATTTTGACCTAAGACCATAAATATTGTACAACTTGGAGGTTAATCCGCTAGTATAATCTTTGAGCTCTGAAAGTGACCACATCTGAAAATGACCTTTTTGGCAGGTATCCTTGTAGTAAGTAACCATGACAGGTAACCATCGCAGATTAAAACAACCTGTTATTTTTGTGGACCCAAACTTAGTATAACCCTGAGCCTTGATAGGCCTGAACCTTATTATGTAAAGATGTAGAACCCGTCAAACTATTCATTGTTCAAAGCTACACAGTTTTTGAGGATTTTTCTGGATAATTTTTTGGACAAAATCGAACCGGTTTATTACTTTACGGCTAGGATTGGACTGATTTCTAGCGGGACCAATGTCAAAATCCAGCTGCTAATATGATCGATTGGCCCGCATTATTAAAACGCTTTCTAAAATTGCGTTTTGATTAGAACGCCTGGGAAGATTACTGGGAATTGATTTGGTGGACTTCTGAAAATTTATTGGCTGAATATTTGCTTTAGTGACCGAAAAACTTTTTCGCCAAATTTTACTATTCAAAGCCAACAATTCCTGCTGCTTGCTTCTATTATTTTCAAAACATATGGAAAGATTTGGTATTTTATGAGGAGTCCAATTTTTATCTTCTTTCGAACAATATTTTTTTACTACAGTCGAACTTCACTTAACCGGACAGATCGGGACCGGCCGATTCTGTCCGGATAAGTGAAATCCGGATAAGTGTGTGTCCGGATAAATGAAGTTAGACTATATACCAAATTTGTATGCCTTTTCACCTTTTGTAACTTTTTTTACTGTACCGCAACTTCTGCGCCATATAAATAATTTTTGCGCTTTTTCAGATCAGCCGTTTGGCTGAAGAACCATCCTATAATGAGACTAATACAAGATCACCGAGACTCTTGAATCTATTCCCGAATTCCACTATCTAAAATCTTGCTCCACAACGCTTACACTTTCTCATAATATCCAATATTCCTTATATTGATACTAAGCTAAATCCATCAAAATGGTGCTGAAAGTGATGTTTATCATTGAGTTAACAGAGGCCGAAGAAGGCGGAATTGAGCTGGTCGACCCATCGTGGTGTAAGCTTTCTTGACTTTAGACAAACATTTTAGCTGCCGCAGCAGAGGCCGCTGCCGCAGGCGACCTCTCGATTGCCGAAGAGTTGAGCACTGCCTCAAATCCGGGAGTCGAGTTGCAGAGCGATGGACGATCGATTTTCAGCGAATACACGTCCACTTCCCGGAAAAGCAGCTCATACTATGGTCAAAATCTGGAGAAAATTGAGATAAAATGAAAAAGAAATGGGGAAAAATAGGATTTGGAACTTTTAGCAATAATTGGCAATTTTAATACATTTCTCAAAACTTTAAGGCATTTTTAAGTGAAAGCGACACATTTCTAAAATTTTTCAACTTTGTGATTTTTCTGCTAAAAATGTTGCCGTTTTAGTACCTTTTTTGAAAGTTTCCAATAATTTTGTCAAAATTTATGAAAAAGACAGCTAAACGATTGTTGACCTCTTTGACCTTTTACCTTCTCAAAAATGGCTTAGGGAAACCTTTTTGGGTTTTGATATGCCGCTGCTGATTTTTAGTGATCTTTTTAAGTTTAGCGAAAATTGTAAAATTTTAATACAAATGTGACTCTAAAATGCTATCATCAAAATAATTTTAAATAAGCAATACGAAATTCAGGTCCGGAGGAGGGTCCACCGCGCAAAAAGATCAAGTCGCCGCCAGTCATTTCACCAACCGCCTCTTCCACAAGCATATACAGTGGCAACAGTAGCAGCATTGATTGGAGTAAGTTCGGCCTTGTAGAAAATATCCGTAAAATCCTTTTATGGGTTTTGGACTTCTCAAGTTGGAGTTTTAAGGATCATGGGAAAATTAGGAAAGAACCCTTAGAAAATGACTTTCCGGTAAAAAATTCTGGATAAGAAATTTTTAAATGCTTTTAAATTTTGAGCTAGAACTCCTAAAAAATGAGTCATCTGTTCAAGAATAGCTTTTTTCGCTCTTTCGGCTATAAACCAAAAAATAAATTGCTTTCAGCCACAACGGGAACGACTTTGGAAATGCAGGGCACGAGAGTGACCCGAACACAATATGGATTCCGAACATTACAAGAATCCTCGGCGAAGATGTGTCTGAAAGTAACAGGATATCCGCTCCCTGATATCACCTGGTACAAAGATGATGTATTGCTCAAAGAAGGCGAGAGGCACACCTTCTATGCAGACGACGACGGATTCTTCGCACTCACCATCGATCCGGTGCAGGTTGAGGACACCGGCCGATACACCTGTGTGGCCACCAATGAGTACGGTCAGGCTTCCACCTCAGCTTTCTTCAGGGTACTGAAGGTTGAAAAAGAAGCAGCCCCACCGGCGTTTACCACATCACTGAAATCTCAGGAATGCAAAGAAGGCGATGTTGTCAACTTTGAATGCGAGGTTAGGCTTTCTTTTTATGGCCAAAAGCCCTCAGGGCACATTGGTACAAATTTTAAAAAATCCTCAAAAATGTTTACACGGATTTTGACAAAAGATACCAAAAAGTATTTTTCGATGTTTTGGTATTTTTTCTTACTTTACTTGACATCTTTCCAATTATTTCTCGATTTAATTTTCAAATTTACAGGTGGAAGGCTGGCCAGAACCGGAATTGGTCTGGCTCGTGGACGATCAACCCCTAAGACCCTCACACGATTTCCGGCTCCAATATGACGGGCAGAATGCCAAACTCGAGATCAGAGATGCCCAGCCAGAAGACACCGGCACCTACGCTGTCCGAATCACAAATGAACACGGTACCGCAGAATCCAATGCAAAGCTGGTTGTCCAGCCGGATCCAGATAAAAATCACGTGGCACCGGAGTTCCAGGTAAAGACTGTTCTCCCCTGTGCTTTTGGACAATTTTCAAAAAAATTCTGACATTTTTTCTGAAATAGAGTTTGACGTTTTTCTCTGTTTTAGGCAGTTATCGAAGACCTGGACTGTAATGAAGGCGATACGGTTAGATTCAAATCAGTGATGACCGGCGACCCAGACCCTGAGGTGATCTGGTATGTGAACGGAGTCCCTCTAACCGAAAGCGAGAAGATCAAGATGATTAATGAAGACGGAATTTGCATTTTGACCATATCCGACGTCAGTCGCCACTTTGATGGTATCGTCACCTGTCAGGTGAGTAGACTCGGTTTCGGGATATTGAAATTGAAAGCAATGTCATCAAGTCATTGCCTTCAAAGTGCGGAAAAGATCACACAAGTCGGTTGTTTTTCCGCGGTATTTGATCATTACCATTTTAGAGAAGTTTTTCTCAAAATTTCGAGATGATTCCAGAATCATTTTCGGACATTCCAGAAAATAATAGAAACAAACTTTTCAAAGTCTATTTTCAGGGTAAAAATCGTCTCGGGACCGCAGCATGTGACGCCCGCTTGCGGGTCCGCGTGCCTCCTATGGCGCCTCAATTCGATCGGCCGTTAGAGGACAGAGTGGTCACCGAGAACAGTGCCGTCATGTTCGAAGTTGACGTCAGCGGATATCCGGATCCAACAGTCGACTTTTACCTGAATGGAAAAAAGCTCATCCACGGCCAAGAAGGCGTGGAAATTGTCCAAAGAGACGGAAACTACAAAGTCACAATCCAGAACTGCCAAATTGACAAACACGATGGGGAAATTTTGGCGAGAGCGATCAATGAACATGGACAGGCTGAGAGTAGGGCTAGGCTCACGGTTGAACCGGAAGAAGAGGAGTCCAGAAGCGCCCCGACTTTTATCAAGGATATTGAGGACCAGGTTGGATGAACCTTACAATGTTTAAAAATTGAAAAAGATCTTGATTCTTATACAATTTCCGAATTCAAAAGTGACAAATTTCTGTATTCTCGATCCAAAAAGGTCACATTTATTTTTTGAAGATCTTTGAAAAATTTTCAAAAAATTTTGCAAAATTGTTTCAAAACTTTGTAACTGATGATGTTTTAGACCGTCAAATTCGGCCAAGAGGCGACTTTCGAGACTGTGGTGAAGGGAAGTCCAAACCCAGTAGTTTATTGGTTCATCAATGGCCAAAAGTTGGAAAACGGGATGCCGGGAGTCCGTATTGAGACCTCGAATACCACCGACCACAAAATCGTTTTGGACTCGAGTCGATTTGCGGGAACTGTTCTATGCAGGTGATTTTTTAATTCTAGATTTTTTGGGTGGTAGTAAAAACGTTGCAAAAATTTTTAAAATAGGACAAATATTTTTGATCAAAACGGCACTTTCTGGCAAATTATTTCCAAATTTTGCATAAAAATAAATAATTTTCTGATCAAAATGCATTTCTCTATCCATTTTTAACTCATGCCAAAATCAAAACATTTCTTTTAAAAAATTGCCATTTTCAGAGCCGAGAACATTATTGGTCGTTTCGAGACAAAAGCGAAACTGATTGTTTTGCCTCTCGAGAAGCCCAAGAAGCCACCTGTATTCACTCAACCGCTCCATGATAAAACTGAGGTGGAGGGAAATACAGCCGTTTTCGAGGTAACTGTGGAGGCAGAGCCAAAAGCCAGCTTCAAGTGGACATTGAACGGGCAAGAGTTGGTCGAGTCAAATGTAGGTTTTAGTTTTCGATTTATTAGCGGAATGGAATGCAATTGAGTATAGAGACCAATGATTAAAGATTTCTGATCACTACTATGGAAGGATTGAAAATTTTCGTTTTCAGCGGGTCAAGATCCGAGAATTCGAAGGCAGTTGCAAACTTGAACTGCTGGATGTAAAATTATCAGAGACGGGACCTATCAAATGCGTCGCCTCAAATTCCGAGGGGCAGGCCAGCACTGAAGCCGTATTCACAGTGCTCCGGAAGGACAAAGCTCCCGAGTTTGATCAGAAACCAAAGAATGTGACCGTGGATAAAGGAAAGGAAGCCGTTTTCGAGGCCCATGCCGATGCAGTACCGCCGGCGGAGTATCAATGGTCCATTGGAGGCCGAAAGGTAGGAATTGTTTTATGCTCGAAAAACAGTTGAGAGTTTAGCCATCCAAGATAGGCAATATACCTTGAGGTATATATAATAAATTTCAGGTATTCCCATCGACTGACGGCGCAAGAGTCGAAACCGACGAAAACGGACTGACCCGTCTCTTCATTGACACTAACAAGCTGCCCCAGAGCGACACTATTGTGGTGACAGCCACCAACAAACTGGGCCAGGATCAGGCAAATGCCCTTTTAACAGTCAATGAGCCAGAAATTGTATTGAAGAAGAGCGTCCAAGAAGAGGAAAAGGTGAAAGAAGAGGCCTCGGATAAGTTGGAAATCGGCCAGCCGACAGAAAGCGTGTCGCCGAACACAGTTGAGGACTCACCTAAGACTGAAATCTCGGTCGAGAAATTCGATGTCCAGACGGATAAGCCGAAGTTGGAACTCATAAAGCCGCTCTCGGATCAAGAAGTGCAAAGAGGTTTGTTTAGATCAAAAAATGTGACAAAATTTGTGATTGTATTGGAGATAGAACAGAAAATGTTGTAAAATTCTCCATTCGTCAATCGTCATTTTCGTCAACAGAAATAATGTTTCACCATCCAAAATGGGCAATATGCCCTGAGAGTAGAGGAATGACTTTCATAGACGGATTTTATATAAAAATGCACTTTTCAAAAAAATTCTACAGGTATTCTGCCAAGTCTGGGAGGCCTCAGCGGGAAAGGTTATGCTGAAAAAATGTGTTGAAAATTCCAGAAAAATCTCTTCTCAGGAAAAACTATAATCTTTCAAAAAATTCTTAATCTTCAGGTGAACATGCCCGTTTCGAGACCCAGATCAAGAACGCCAAGCCAGAACACCTCAAATGGAGCATCGGAGGTCAGCCAGTTGACGCGGTATCACCTGGCGTTAAAATCTCTCAGACCAACCTCTGGGACTTCCACCTGAGTGTCGATTCAGCGGATTACGCTGGAGTGGTGAAATGCTATGCGGAAAACGAACACAGTTCCGTGGAAACATCCGCGCGTTTGGTTGTTTTGGACAAGGCAATCGTCCAGGATAAGCCACAGTTCGAAGAAGAGCTTCAGGATATCGAAGCAAGAGAAGGTCAGCCAATCTCGGTTGAAGTCGTGGCCCCCAATGCCAACAGAATCATGTGGTACAAGAATGGGGAACGAATCAGGGTCAGTTTTATCGAAAATTTTTGACTCGAGCAGTTCCTAAGAGGGTTTTGAATCGATACAGAACTAAACTTGTGTGGTCCACTTGTGTTTTCTCTAGCGCAGTTCTAGAATTCTATGCCTCCGATCAATAAAAATAAGCAGTGCTGGGTTTATTTTGTGTATGAAACCAGTTAGACAAGACTTAGATGTAGTTTTTATCTTGAAAAAGTTAAGCTTAGCGCTGCTTAACTTGATTGGTCGCTCTGAGTCGCGCACTAAAGGACCACACAAGTCGATTTTCTTTCTTGCAATGTATGAAATCTGTTCTGCGGGATCTGTTTTTTAAATTTTTTCCAAATGTGGACCTTAGATCTTTTAGCCCAGCGCCCGTATAACCATAAACGACAGCAAGGCTGGTCACAGCACACTCAGCATTGACTCAGCACTCCCGGAAGACAGCGGCAGACTCAGCGTGGTGGCCGAGAATGATGCCGGCGCCACGGAGAGTTTCTCAAATATCAAAGTGCTGCCGCCTCTCTCTGCTCCTCGAGTCGTCGATGGACTAAAGAACACCACAGTTAATGAAAAAGAAAGCGTGGAATTCAAGACTACGGTTACAGGTGAGCCGAAGCCCAATGTGCGATGGATGATAAACGAGAAAGTGGTCGAGTCTTCAAGCTCCAAGGAGACGATTCAGGTTTCAGAGTCCGGGCAGACTCACACTTTAAGGTAAGCAACTTTTATAAATTCCAAACATTTTTTTGGACTTGGAAAATTGCAAAATTGAAAGTGCAACCTTGAAAGATCCAATTTGTCTTTGGGCGAAAAGTTCCAAAAAACCCCGTTTCTTCCATATGAATTTTCCAATCGAAAATTCAGCAGATAAGAAAACAACGCATTTTCAGGATCCCAAGTGCCGCTCCCGAACACGGTGGGAAGGTCACAATCATTGCCGAGAATGAGCGCGGTACTGACCAGTCATCAGCCACATTAACGGTCCAGAAAGCTGGAGTGGATAAGAAGCCAGAATTCTCTAAAACACCTCAGGATCACGACGTGACTGACGAGGAACCCTCTGTCAAATTCAGTGCCGTGGTCGAGCCGAGCACAAGACCTGCACCCACAGTGAAGTGGTTCTTGAATGAGAAGGAGATCGTTTCAAGCGAGGAGATCCGTGTTAAGTGGGACCATGAAACCGGAAAGACTTCTATAAGAATCTTCCAGCCAAGAATTGAGCAGGTAAGAAATAGGAAAAAATTTAAAAGGTAAACAATGGATGTAAACGATGTAAAAAAATAAACAAGAAAAAAGTGAAATTACTGTTCAAAATATCTCTATTCGATTCAAAATTTTTGGAACTTTTTCCGTAAAATTGCAACATCGAAGCGTGCAAAATTGTATCATCCAAAACCGGATATTTTGTAATTATTAATTATCAATCCAACCTTTTCAGACCGGAACCGTAAAAGTTCGAGCGGAAAACCCCCTGGGGTCTTGCGAAGCTAGCGCTAAGCTCAAGGTCGATAAGAAGCACGAACTTCCCAGATTTCTCACAGATATGAACGACAAGTCGGTGAGCCAAGGCCAGAACGTCAAATTCCAGGCAAAAATCGAGGGCTACCCCCAACCTGAAGTCACCTGGACCCTGAACGATAAGCCGATTACCGCGGATAACGCCAAGATCTCCCAAGCCGGCGATGTTTATACATTGGAATTCACCGACGTTCAGCCGGATCAGAGCGGAGAGATCACCTGTCAGGCCAAAAATGACGTCGGGTCCAAGAGCGAAAACGCAACATTGACGGTCAAGGAGGTCGGCCAGTCACCTTTATTCCGAAAGGATTTAGAGGATAAGTTGGTCACAGAAAAAGAGACTCTTATCATGGAAGCTGAGTTGGACACAAAGGTCAAGCCCAAGCCAACAGTGCAGTGGCTCAAGGATGGGAAACCGCTGGAGTCGGATGATCATTGGAAGTTGACGGAGCCTGCGGAGGGTCGTCACAGATTGACAGTGATTAGCGCAGAAATGGAAGACAAATCGAGAATAACGATCAAAGCAGAGAACAAATTTGGAAGTGCAGGTACGTGAGGGGAATTTGCAAATTTTAACTTATAAAATTAAAAAGTAATAAGATTATAGAGCAAAGATTTACTTTTAGAAAGCTCAGCAAATGTTGCGGTTCAAAAACGACGGGCAATGACTAAGCCGGCGTTCCAGTCCGAGATCGGAGAAGTTACTGTGGCCGAAGGAGACAGCCTTCAGACCAGGTTAATCATCACAGGAGATCCTGAACCGTATGCTAAATGGTACATCAACAACCAAATGGTCTACCAAACCGAGGATACTGAAATCAAGGTGTGGTATTTTGAAAAAATTAAACAAATTTTTCGCACAGAAAATTTGTAGGAATTTGAAAAAAGCACAATTTTTTCTAGATTTGGTCCCAAAGCGAACATTTAATCTTCCTGCAGTGAGAAGATTAGAGTTTGACATTGGAAATTTTAAATTGCCGCCAAATTCCTTTTCGAATTTTTCCTAATTATTTTAAAATATCAAACTTTCAGAATGCGAACGGTGTCTATTCTCTGACCGTTCACGGCTGCACTCCCGACATGACCGGAAAGATCAAGTGCGTTGCCGGGAACAGAATGGGCGAAGCCAGCACTGAAGGCAAATTGACTGTTATCAAGCCCACACCTGTGGAATTTGAAACGGCACTCTGCGACGCGACATGTCGCGAAGGTGACACGTTGAAGCTCAAGGCTGTGCTCCTCGGCGAGCCAATGCCAGACGTGAGCTGGTATGTTAATGGCAAGAAATTAGAGGAAAGCCAAAATATCAAGATCCATGCTGAGAAAGGAACCTACACTGTCACGATCAAGGACATCACTATGGATTATTCGGGGTTGGTATATAAAATTATATTATGGTCTAGAAGATCCTGAAAAATTCTTAGGGTATTCCAAAAATTTCAAGATATATGAAATTACTCTTGGGACTCAAATTTAATAATGAATACCCTCAGGGGATATCTTAAGTCTCTCGATGCCCTCACGAGTTTATGAGAAGTTTCTAGATGCCTTCAGGGGATACTAGAAACATTGAAATACCTTCGGGAATGTCAAAAACATCTAGATGTTTACAGAGATTTTTAGAAGCTTCTAGAAGACCTCAGGATTTATCAAAAGCCTCAAGATATAAAAAGTTCTGAAATTATAATTGCCCAGGTGTGCGCTTAAATTTCACAATTTTTCAGAAAAGTGGTATGCGAAGCCATCAACGAATACGGTAAGGCTTCATCAGAAGCCACACTCAAGGTGCTTCCCCGCGGCGAACCGCCAGATTTCCTGGAATGGCTCAGCAACGTGCGCGCTCGGCAAAGTTCCACCATTCAGCACAAAGTTGTGTTCACAGGCGACCCGAAACCTGTACTCACATGGTATATTAATGACAAAGAGGTGTTCAATTCTGAGGAAATTTCCATTGTTACGGATAATTCTACCTCAGTCTTGACCATCAAGAGCTTTAATCCCGAAAAACATGTGGGCGAGATCATTTGCAAGGCAGAAAACGACGCCGGAGAAGTGTCTTGCACTGCAAACATGGCGGTTAGTTTTTTCTTTACAGTTTTTTGTAATGGAGCTGAGCTAAAAATCAAAAATAAGAAAAATATAAAAAACACTATAAAATCTTTAAAAAATTGGAAACGTCAATTCTTGAAAAATGTAAGTGGGCAAAAAGTTGCCGTTACTCATCATTTTCACGCCACCTTTCATATTTGAGTGATTTTTTATCCCGAGCAGTAACGTTTCACTAATTTGCTCCTAGATGGTTAATAAATAATTTTTCTTGAAAAATTAGCATTTTTCAGCAAAATATGGTGACATTTGTTTACCTACTTGAGAAATCCTGAAATTTTTGGTCTTACCGCGAAGCAAAACATTCCATAACTTTTTTCGTATGTCATGTTTATCTTGTATATTTTAGACATACACATCAGACATGTTCTCCGAGTCAGATTCTCTGAACGAAGAGAATTTGCGTGAAGAGGAAATGGAAGCTGAAGAAGTTCATCGGACCCCAACGCCCATAATGGCACCCGCCTTCATCACAAAGATCAAGGACACGAGAGTCAAGAAAGGTCATCAGGCCATCTTTGAATGCGTCGTACCAGATACGAAAGGCGTCTGTTGCAAATGGTATGACCTTAGCGTGATTGCCGAAGGGCACTTTGTGCTCTCGAATTTAGGATTGGAATTAACCTGAGAACTGGTAAAAATGGCGCCGTTCTCAGGATCTGGCGCACCAGGTCGGGTGGTTCAAGAGGATAGTTGTTTCTCAAGCCGAGACAAACAAGATTGTTATTGAGACCATCCCTACCAGGTGCGCGAGATCTCGAGATTGGAGGCATTTAGCTAGACATTGAATTTACCTTAGTGTCCGTATAGTTTAAGAAAATGGCAACTTAGTTTTTTGCAGTGGCTGTTATGATTTTTTGTAGTTTTTGCGGTAAAACGTTGCCTACTTTTCTATATTCTCGAAAGCTAAAATTCTCTCCTTCGACTCAATGTACCTGGAACACAAAAAAGTGAGCTGATATTCCTTTTTAGGCTCAAAGACGGAAAAGAAATTGAATTGATCGCCAGAATTCGCGTCATGACCCAAACCATCGAAGGGTTTACTACAAGTGAACTGATGATTGACGACGTTGAGGCAGAAGACGCAGGCAAATACACAGTGGTGGTCGAGAATATGGCCGGCCAGGATCGGTGTGAGGCCACTCTCACGGTTATTGGTATGCTTTTTGAGTTCTTAGAAATTTTTTCTGAAGACCATTTCAAAGGGAAATAATTGCTCGGGGTTGACCTCATTGTTGCCCGAAGGTTTAGTCAAGCCACTCCTCAATGCCTTAGGAGGCCGAGAAATAGTATAGAGTAGACGCGAACTTGAATTATAAATTTTTCCGACCACTTTAAAAATTTTCCATAATATATTTCCATTTCGCAGAAGCCCTGGAGAAACCGACGACTCGTTCCCCGGAATTCGTCGTCCAGCTTCGCGACAAACACGTCAAAGCTGCCGAAAAAGTCACCTTCGAATGCAAAGTCGTAGGAATTCCACAGCCGGATGTCACTTGGTACAAAGGAGACGAGAAATTGGCCGAGGAGCCGAACAAAATCACAATCGAGAACATCGAAGGTGTCCAAAGACTTATCATTGAAAGTGTAGAAATGGACCATCAAGGGCGATACATTTGTGTGGCCGAGAATGTGGCAGGCAAGACTCAAACGGAAGCGGTGCTCACGGTTGAAAGTGGGTTATTATTCTAACGGAAAAGTAATAATCAAATGTAGATCTGAGCTTGAGATACCGAACGGTTCTAGATGCCCTCAAAGGATGTCATGAGCATAAACGCCCTCAGTGGATATCAGAAGTATATAGCTTTGCCTAATGGATATAAGAAACCTATAAGTGCCCTCACAAAATTTTATACAGTTTAAAGAGATTACGGAACTGAGCTTGATATGATAGATACCAAATCTAAGATATATCCGCAACAGGAATATCAAGCTATAAAGAATTTCGGATTTGAAATACACCGGTTTCTACACTGTTCTAGGATCTTTAGCATTCGATTCATAGGAGATACCTATTTGAAAAAGCTTGCAGTAGATTGAAAAAATTTCACCTTAAGATATTTTTTACAGGCAAGGTTGGGTCCTAGGATCGGATAGCTTAGGATTTAGAAAAAGTAAATTTAAAATTTATGCGACGGAATATGGAAAAATGTATATAAAAGTACATTGCATGAAACGGATACAGTATAGGATATGTTTATCAAGAAAAAGGAGATATTGTATGTAATCAGAGGACTAAATCGACTTTAAACAGAATAAAATATGGCTGATTACCTTAAAATAAAAGGAGATATTGTATGTAATCAGAGGACTAAATCGTCTTTAAACAGAATAAAATATGGCTGATTAGCTTAAAAGGTATACAGTAATTTGACATCCATATTGATTTATTTTAACGGTAAACAAGGATTCATAATAAAAGACTTGCTATTTGAAATAAATCGATACTGTATCAAACGAATATGTAACATGCAATATGATCAGTGATCATTGGTCTTTGACTATCCGAATAAAAGTACATCAGATTTCTTCTTATAATACGGTTTTCTTCTTTATCCATTTCCATTTTCCAAAACATGGAGAATCAATAAAAATCTCACTCTTGAAATTTCAAACCAAAGACTTCTCAAGTCTATCTGTCATATAAACCAGGTATAAGCACCTTCTGAATTTCAGCAAGAGCACCCGAATTCACACGACCCCTACAGGATCAATTGAGTCGGGTTGGTGATAAAGAGCTTGTGCTCGAGTGTAGTGTGAGTGGTGTCCCTTCGCCTTTAGTCGAGTTTTACACAGTTCATGACAACTTCCGCATCACCACCGGCACCAGGATGTCGATCCAGCACGACGCCACCAACACACACTGGCGTTTGGTCATCAAGAATGTGTTGGAGAACGACTTTCGAGAGTATAGAGCAGAGGCCAAAAACTCGGTCGGCATCGCGCATTCTTTGTGCAAAGTTGAAAAAAAACCGGACGATCTCGAGAAGCCGAGGATCCTGGATGGACTGAAGAAGACAAAGGTCAAGGAGGGAGAAACCGTAGAGATGGCCGTAAAGGTAGCGGGAACCAGTCCCGAGGTCACATGGTTCAAGAACGGAGAGCCTATCATGCCCGACGGTCACTGTGTCATGGTCATGGAGCCCGATACCGGAGTCTACAAACTGATCATCAAGGACGCAAAGAAGAGCGACCAAGGCGAGATTGGAGTCAAGGTGGAGAATAAGGCCGGAGAGGACCAGTCGAAGGCCCAGCTGGCAGTGGAAGTCGAGGAATTCGTGCCTCCGGAGTTCACGCAACCTCTCAGAGATGAGCTGGTGACGGAGCAGGAAACGGCCAAGTTTGAAGGTGTGTGGGAAAAGAGAGAGCCAGAGTTGTTTTCCGGATGTGGAAGAGCTGGATTGGATACTGTAGCTGATTTTTCTTTTCAAGAACATGGATTTTTAAGGATAAATATTTTTTACAAAAATTTCATGTTTCGATCCAATCCAGCTCACTCCGCGCGTGAAAAGTTGTGTTTATTTTACTTTATACTTTACAGTTACCGTTACTGGAAAGCCGCCACCGGAAGTTGAATGGCTCAAAGACGGCCGCCCTATTCAAACAGACAACGACCACTTCATTTCTGCCAAAGGCCCTGCTGAAGGGCATTTCACCTTGACTGTTAAGAAGTCGAATATCGCCGACGCTGGAGTCTACTCTTGCAAAGCCACAAATAAGGCTGGAGAAGCCGAGACCAAAGCCAACTTTGGAGTTGAAGAATTGCTCCAGGCGCCAAAATTCACGGAAGGCCTCAAGCCAGTAGAGATCAAAGAAAAGGACTCGGGAACGATGTCAGTGGTCGTCGAAGGTAAACCTGAGCCTCAAGTGGAGTGGTTCAAGGATGGAAGACCGGTGGCGATTGACAACGTTCACGTTGTCAAGAAGGACGAGGATCACGGAAGACATAGTCTAACTGTAAAAGATGCAGCTTTGGTAGACGCAGGCACCTATTCCTGCAAAGCCACAAATAAGGCTGGAGAAGCTGATACCAAAGCCAATTTTGGAGTCGAAGAGTTGCTTCAAGCACCAAAGTTCACCGAAGGCCTCAAACCAGTCGAGATCAAAGAAAAAGACTCGGGAACTATGTCAGTGGTTGTGGAAGGTAAACCTGAGCCTCATGTAGAGTGGTTCAAGGACGGGAGACCAGTAGAAATGGACAATGTTCACGTTGTTAAAAAAGACGAGGATCACGGAAGACACAGTCTAACTGTAAAAGATGCCACCTTGGCTGATGCAGGTACGTATACCTGCAAGGCTACGAACAAGGCTGGAGAAGCCGAGACCAAAGCCAACTTTGGAGTTGAAGAATTGCTCCAGGCTCCGAAGTTTACCGAAGGTCTCAAGCCAGTAGAGATCAAAGAGAAGGACTCGGGAACGATGTCTGTGGTCGTGGAAGGTAAACCTGAGCCTAAGGTAGAGTGGTTCAAGGATGGAAGACCGGTCGAAGTAGACAATGTTCACGTTGTCAAGAAGGACGAGGATCACGGAAGACATAGTCTAACAGTCAAAGACGCAGCTTTGGCCGACGCAGGTACTTACACATGCAAGGCTACGAACAAAGTTGGAGAAGCCGAGACCAAAGCCAACTTTGGAGTTGAAGAATTGCTCCAGGCGCCAAAGTTCACCGAAGGACTCAAACCGGTCGAGATCAAAGAAAAGGATTCTGGAACGATGTCAGTGGTCGTGGAGGGTAAGCCTGAGCCTCAGGTAGAATGGTTCAAGGATGGAAGACCGATCGAAGTAGACAATGTTCACGTTGTCAAAAAAGACGAGGATCACGGCAGACACAGTTTAACTGTTAAAGATGCAGCTTTGGCGGATGCAGGTACCTATACCTGCAAAGCGACGAACAAAGTTGGAGAAGCCGAGACCAAAGGAAACTTTGGAGTTCAAGAATTGGCCGAGGCGCCGGTGTTCACTGAAGGATTAAAGCCGGTTGAGGTGAAAGAGGCCGAGAACGTTAAAATGAGTGTGGCTGTGACTGGAAAACCTGAGCCGGAGGTCGAATGGTTCAAAGATGGGCGACCCATTCAAATCGATGGCGATCGTATTTCCGTTCAGAAAGAGGCCCAAGCGGGACGGCACAGTCTGACACTCAAGGATGCAAGTCAATCAGACGCAGGTATTTACTCATGCAAGGCCGTCAACAAGGCTGGAAGAGACGAGACCATTGCCCGTTTCGGGGTCGTTGAAGAGTTGGAAGCGCCGCATTTCATAGAAAAATTGGAGGAATGTGAGGTGCGCGAAGGCACCAAGGCCCAACTGGAATGCAAGGTCGTGGGAAAACCTGAGCCACAAGTTGAGTGGTACCGGGACGGAAAGGCCATAAAAGTCGATGACTCTACCAAAGAACATTTTATTGTGAAGAAGGAGGAGAATGGAAAGCAAATTTTGGTCATCAACAATGCGAGACTTTCGGATGCGGGCACCTACTCTTGCAAAGCTGTCAATAAGGCGGGAAGCGATCAAACCGAGGCTGATTTGTACTTCCCGAAACAAGTGCGTTTGATAAATTCCTTTAGGCGTTGGAGGGGTCATGGCTTATTGAAGGAAAGGCTTAAGGAGTATTAGGATTAATGTGTGATATAGGATGTGAAACGTGATGGGGTATTGGGTGTGAGAAATGTTTTTTGGAATAAAGTTTTCTGGATTTTTGGAAAAGAATACGCGAAATTAAAAATGATTAAACATTTGCTTAAAGCGTCTTTTTCCTCAAAATTTGGCACATTTCTTTCCAAGCCTTGATCCTTTGAACCCTTTTCATATTCTCAGATCAAAACGCAAATTTGCCAACTCTCAGGTGTACGAGCCAGTGCCCGAGGAGCAGATCAAGCCATTCTTTATCGAACAGCTATCTTCCCAAACCGTGAAAGAAGGACAAACTGTGGAACTCGAGTGCAAAGTCAACAAAGAATCTGAACCGGACATCAAGTGGTACCGCGACGACAAACCCATTGACATCGATCGCGAGCCGAATCTCGTCGCCGTCCGATCTGAAGATGGCACATTGAAGTTGAAGATTCTTTCCGCGACTAAAGCCGAGGTCGGAACTTACAAGTGCGAGGCAGTGAATCGCGCAGGTAAGGCCGAGACTGCCGCCAAATTGAACTATGCTCAAGAGTCGGTTCTCGAGCAGACCAAAGAAGAAGACGCATTCTTGTCATTCATCCGGGAACTTAGAGACCAACAGGTGCTCGAAAACACAAAAGTCGAGTTTGAGTGCCAGCTCGAGCCAAGTGCGGCGAAACTACCTGGCCTACGCGTCGATTGGTTCAAGGATGGAGCTAATTTGGCCGCGAGAACGGGCCAGCTCGGAGCTAAGGTGGAGCAAAAACCAGATGGAACACAGAAATTGGTCATTGATCAAGTCACTTTTGAGCACATTGGAGTGTTCAGATGTGAGGCCACCGACACAAATAGCGGATCGTCGGTGTGGACTGAGGCGCGTTTGGGTGTCACAGGTAGTTATTTAGGGATTTTCCAAAAGTTACCTCAATCAAAATATGGTACCAAGCTTCCTATGTCTGATTTTAATAACGTTTATAATTTTTATAACTGTCCTCAGGCTTTGTGCGACATTTTCGGTGCAGTTTCAGGAATGCGGTTTCACAACGTTTTCAGCTGTGTTTCTAATAAAAAGCATTTCTGAAGGCAAAATTGATCCATGATTTTAGGAATGAATTTTGTTATGATGCGGAAACGTATGTTACCATGTTCTAGAATGGGAACATTTTCAAAAAGAATTCAAAGAATTATTGGAATTTCCGAAAATATGATTGTATCGCACAAAAGTCCACAGACTAAATTAGTAACCCTTATAAGGAAAGTATTGGGGATCACATATTTTGAAACAGAAGCAAGAGTCTAAGCTGGATTTGGATGCGGGTTTTACCGCGTAGAAATTGAGGTAACTTTGGGAGAATCGTTTAAAATCTGATATTCAGAGGTGCTTTCTTTAATCTTTTCTACGGTCCTAATCTCTGTTCTTCATTTTTATTGCTTATTTCATTTCTTGCTTTTAACATTTTCAGCATAATATTTGATTTTTCTCATACAACTATACTAGAAATTTACTATATTATAGAATTTAACGCTTAATATTAGTTAGAATCTTACTCAACTCGCTTAAGGCGTTCACAATAGCGCAATACTTGGTAAAACATGGCTTGCTTATGGCATTTTGGACCTCGTTGGTACGAATTAAAAAATCAGTATTAAGAACTAGACAAAAACTTGACATCAGGTTTATGACTAACATAGTTAAAACTGCTCAAAAGGCAAAAATCGTGTTTCATCTGCGCTATTGTGCTGCCGTTTTATGGGTGAGATTTTCCTGTGATGGGAGAACATACGCTGAAATCAAGCCTGCACATCAAATGCGGCAAAGGCGCGAATTTGAATGATAATTTTGTACCAGGCGGCTGCAAAATAAAAGAAGGGAAAACGCTCTAGTTGTCTCTGGTCTCTTCCCTTTCTCTTCGTTGGACACGAAGAGAACTGCGGTAGCGCCAAAGAGTTGTGGGACACAACTCAGCGTATGTTCTCCCATCACAGGAAGATCTCACCCATACTCACATTTTCTCTATCATTTTTCTTACTCATTTCTAATTCTAGAGAACTAACATCTTAGAGAATTAATATTTTCATTTAAAAAATTAATATTAGTAAACAAACGGTAGTAAATAACATTATAACAGGTATCAAGAAAATAACACAAACTATAACGCGCTCGAATTAACAAACGTTATAACAGTTATAATAAAATAAAACGAAACTGTTAACAAGAGAACGTTTTAGGCTAGCACTATTGGTAACAAAGATTCAGTCCTGTGGAATATTCTCCACCCGTAAAATTTTAGTATAAAGTTTTTGCTGCAAAAATCGCATTTTCAGACAAAAAGTCGCTTTTTGCATCACATTTTCGGCAGCTTTGGAAGTAACTTAAAAGTCCAAAAATGAATGATACGCAGGAAATCTTTGGAAGCTATATAAAATAGAAGTCAAGTATAATATTCTCGAAGAAATAACAAGGGCAGGGCTTAATTAAAGTGAAAAACTATGAGCGCTCATACACGACTAACTTTTCTATTATAAGTTTTTCCGATCAGCAAAAATTAGCAAAGGCTGTAAACTTTGAACGCTCACTGTTTTTCACTTTACTTAAGCCCATACTTTCTTCTTTTCCTAGAATATAGTGATTGATCTTTATTTTATATGTCGGGGAATAATTTTCGGATACCACTCTTTTTTTAGCTTTAAAAGTCTATCAGGGAGGCTGAAAAGTTCATGTCATAAATTTATGACAATTTTTTTTGTCTTAATGTCAAATTTGGACTCAAACAACTTGAAAGTCCTTTACAACATTTTTCTGCGATTTTCAAACAAAAATAGATTTTTTCCAAAATTTTTATCCTAACATGAAAACTTATCAAAAACATTCACCACGACAAAAACTAAGAGACTTTTTTGAGACTCGGCGTATCAAAAAACATCTAGGATGATTTTTGGAAAAGTTCAAGAAATCAATTTTCCATGACTGGGTACTCCTCAACTTAAAAATTCACAACGCTGAAACTCATTTGCCACTCGAGTGCTAGCCTGAGGCGTTCGTCATTTATCCATTCAAACTTACCTTTTTCTGTTTAGGTCCTTCCACCACTGTAGGTCAGCCTCAGCCTGGGCCTCCAGAGTTTGTGGAGCTGCTCAAGTCCGCGACGACCACAATCGACGGCACAGCTGTGCTCAAGTGCAAAGTCAAAGGTTACCCAAGACCCACAATCGCCTGGTCCAAACAGGGCGAAGGCCCAATCCGAGACGGCTCAGCCGACGGTCGAATCAAGCTTGAGTACCACGACGACGGCGTTGTGGTATTGACAGTGAAAAACGCTCAGTTGGACGATAGCGGAGAGTACAGATGTGAGGCCGAGAACGAGTACGGATCAGCCTGGACAGAGGGACCGATCATTGTGGCTGCGGAGGGCACTTTGCCAACTGATGGAGAGGCTCCCGACTTCACACAGGTAAATTTTGGAAGAAGCGCTTTAAATTTTGTGACCTGTACGGAATTTGTCATTTTCATACTTATTTCAATTGGGGATTCAAAATTTTTTAAACTTGAGGTAATTGTTTTAATTTCCACAAAATATTTGGCAAAGATGGGGCAAAATGGCTGGAAGTTTTATACCCGTTTCAAAATTTGTAAGTTCTTCAAAATTATTTGAACCACTTTCAGCCTGTCCGACCCGTTACCGTACTCGTTGGCGAAACGGCTGTTCTCGAAGGAAAAATCACTGGCATGCCCAAGCCAGATGTCAAATGGTACAAAGGCGACGACCTTATCACACCAGACAAAGACGCCCGTTACAAAATCGAGGATTTGCCCGATGGAACTCAGAGGCTCACAGTCAAAGACGCCGTATTGGACGATATGGATGATTACAGGTGTGAGGCTTCCAACAAATATGGCGATGTGTGGAGCGATGTCACACTCACTGTTCAAGGTAAGTCTTAAAAAATTTGCTCATTACTCGAAAATTTTGAATGCAATTCTATAATTTTTGGCATTCTGTGTTCATTGCGCGACTTTTTTAGTCGTTGGATTATCCCGTAAATCCTTCAGTAAAATTCCAGGTTTTCAATTCCGGGCTTTGAAATCGATTTTTGATCTCATTTCTTAACCACCTACCTCACATCTGATGTAAAACGAGATTAGATCAATTTTTCCCAGGATTTCGAAAAAAGAGTATCATGCGACATTTTTTGCAATTTTTGCCTCAAAACGGTCATTTGGCCAAAACATCGGTTGTAAGATTTTCCCCATTTCTTAGTCCCTTCTACCTTTCGATTACAAATTTTTTCAGTTCCAACAACAGTCGAAGAGGGCGGTGCTAAAGAAATGGTCGCGCCATCATTCGTGCGAACTCTGGAAGAGGCCAGAGTCAACGAAGGCTCGCCTGTGGAATTCGAGTGCCAAATTGTGGGCGAACCCATGCCGGAAGTCAAGTGGTACAAGGTCAGTTTTTTTCAAATTTTACAAAAGAACATTTTTTCCAAAATGCCCCGATTTGCAAAATTCATATTCATACCACATTTTTGATCTTTTGACGTTTGCTTTCAGGACTCAAAGGAAATTGATGCCGGAGACGCGCATTTCCGACAAACCGCTAAGCCTGATGGCACTGCCCGCTTGACTTTGTCTTCGGCCGCCATGGCGGATGCAGGTGTGTTCAGATGCGAAGCCAAGAATCCCGCGGGAACCGCAAGAACCGAGGCTCCTCTGCGAGTGCTGTTGGCTGATGAATCACCTTTGCCAACGGAAGTGGCCCCACAATTTGTTAAGGAGTTGCAGCCAGTGCAGGCCAAAGAAGGAGAACAGGCCAAGTTTGAGTGCAAGTAAGTTTTATTCTTTTTTGTGAAATTTTGGGACAAAATTTCAAACAAACAAGTCTTTTAGCCTAAAGTTCCTTTACGGGTTTGGAAGTACGATTTTTTTTTGCAAAATTTGTTTGATACTAATTTTTATATTTTTGTACCAAATTTGCTATCATTTTCCGATTTTTGATATAAATTCGAAACGCAATTTTTCAATTATCATTTTAAAGTGCTCCTTTATCAAAATTTGTTGCTTTTCCTAAAATAGCATAAAATTTTATTTGAATTTCCATATTTTTCCACCTTTAAATTATTTTCCGTTTTCAGGGTCAGCGGTGTTCCATTGCCAGCGGTTAAATGGTTCAAAGACGGAAAAGAACTCCACGACGGCGATGACGGAGTCCACATTGAAGTACTTCCGGATGGCACAAACAGACTCATTTTGGATAACGTAAAGGTCGATGACCAAGGAAACTACCGAGTTGAGGCAATCAATAACGCTGGATCTATGAGCTCCAAGGCACCGCTCACAGTAATCCGTAAGTGTTTTATATGGCGACAAGATGAAAGGAAATGATTTTGGCTTAATTAAGCCTTTTACCTGAGGTTATCTGAATATCCGATCTGAGACGTTAGGCATCTTGAGATCGAATATAGAAGAAATTGAGCCTAGAGAAGCCTAACTTGTTAGATCGAAATCAAATTTTCCATGAAGCTAATAGAAACTTAAGATTTCTCTATTTCAGCCGCCGCGCGACTTCGTCTCAAGCGCGGTCTAGAAGATCAAAACGTGCCCAGAGGCGTCAAAATTCTGCTATCTGTAGAAGTAGAAGGACAGCCGAAGACTGTTAAGTGGTTCAAAGGAAGAGAAGAGTTGTCTTCTTCGCAGACCACACGCATAGAAAAGGTCACAGATGAAGTGTACCGTCTCGAAATCGAGAAAGCCGAGCTAACGGACACAGGTGACTATAAAGTCGTACTTTCGACCGACACTGAATCCATTGAGTCGTCATGCAAGGTTACGGTAACTGAACCTGTGGAGAAGCCGACCTTCAGGAAAGGCCTTGGAGATCAAAGTTTGCCGAAGGTGGGCGAATGTTGTCTGTTGTCAAATTTTGTGCTTTTATTGATTTTTGACCTTTATGGAAAATTTAAGTGGGTGCTTACAATATCGAGTGGTAAGTGATAAAATTTCTGGCCGAAAAATAGCTAGTCAAGTTGATTTTCGTCAGTAATTTCATTAGATAAATCGCTATTGTAAGCAACACTAGCACAAGAATTCAAGGTGGTGTTCAAAATTTAAAAAAGTACTGCAATTCAAAGTGCAGTGTTAAATTTCCAGGGCTCCAATCTCGCTTTGGAAATCGAAGTAGACGGAAAACCGAAGCAAGTCAAGTGGCTCAAAGACGGCCGTCCTCTTCCAGACGATGGCCGAATTCGCGCCGTGGATTTGGGAGACGGAAAATATGCACTATATGTGCCAGATTTGAAGGAGGAAGACTTTGGGCGATACTCAGCGGTTGTCTCAAATGATGCCGGAGAGGCTGAATCCTCCGGAGCTGTCACGGAAGCAGGTGAATTTTTGAGAAATATTGTTGTTTTATTAGAAGCTTAGAAGGTAGATACACACTTGTTATATATTTTATTGACTAAACTAACATGCAAATTTCATGGATCAATAATGTTACAAGCGAGTTCTGGATTGGCTAATCCGGTTTAAAGGAAGGGAGCGTACGGGAATCCGTGTCCATATCCATGGCCATATCCGCCGTGTCCTCCATAGTGTCCGTGGCCTAAAATTATTTTCTTCGTTAGCGGTTGAAAAGTGATTATATTCATTGAAAATTTGAGAACTAAAGTCCTGTGAAAATTATTGAAGAGCACATATTTTTGAGAAAAAACTACAATTATTCAAATATTTCAACATGAAATCCTTACCCAAGCCATCGTGCCCGTGTCCCCATCCGTCGTGGCCATGGCCCCACCCATCATGTCCATGCTCTCCAAAGTGTCCGTCATGATCGCCGTGACCACCGTAGCCATGTCCCCAGCCACCCCATGGGTTTCCATGACCCCAACCGTGTCCATATCCATGTCCTAAATCGTGGTGGCCAAAGTCATGCTCATCTAAAAACTAAGAAAATTATTAAAAATAATTTAAATGAGAGTTTTCTGGCGAAGACCAAAAAAGAACTAAAAGCAGGCTTAGAAAAAGCTGTGAGAAAAATTTTACAGGTTTAAGTTTAGTTTATATTAACTTATAACAACGGCTTACCTGACGCAATCGCGGTCAAGAAAATGGTGAGGAATGCAAAGATCAGTTGGAAAACGGTAGTAGACATTTTGCTGGATGATTCTACCTTGCTTTCTGCCTGGTTTATATACCCATTTCTTCCAGGCCAATTGCATAAAATTAGGTCATCGGCAGGGGGACGATTATTTGTTTCAAGCCCATTACAGGACTCAATTGGTGTAGTTTTCTTAATGGCCCATTAGCTCGGAACAGAGGGCCGTTCGTTTCCCTCCTTTGAGCGAAGAGCTCCTAGGCAGTCGTTAGAAGAGAAAAAAATCTCCGTCAGACAAAAATCTGCCAAAAAAGTTTTTCGCCGTCTTTTCGCAATATTTCCCTGCGCGACATTCTTTGATAGCACAAAAATTGCTTTGAGCGAAGCGTTATAAGAGACATTGCGATGTAATTTTTGTGTGTTTCAGAGCCGAAACCAGAAATCGTGTCTGGCTTGAAACCGGCTGAGGTGAAACCTGGTGAGACCGCGCAGTTCCAAGTGGAAGTCAAGGGACCGGTGAAGACGGTGAAGTGGTACAAAAACGGCAAGGAACTGGAGAACCCTCAGACAGAGCAGCCGGATGCAACACATTTCCGTTTGATCTTGCCGAATTGCCAGAAGGAAGACCAGGGAGAGTACAAGGTGAGAACAGTTTTCTTGAGGAAAAACCTCACTTTTACAGAATTCAAAATATTTTAACTAGTTACCAATTTTCGGCGCCAATTTGAATTTTGCAGCATATCTAAAAGTGTTTCAAAATTTGAAGAAAAATGTACTTTTAGGTCGTTTTGTCCAACTCCGCTGGGGAAGCCGAGTCCGCTGCCACTTTAACAGTCAAAGTGCCAAGTGCCGGGATTGGCTTCATTAAACCCCTTCAAGACCAGATCGTCAAGAAGAAGGATGACGCGGTGCTCGAAGTCGAGACCGATAAGCCAGCAAAGACAGTCAAATGGTACAAAAATGGCGATGAGATCCGCCCTGGAACTGCTAAAGCTGTGCCGAAGAAAGTCTCAGACACCAAATATCGCCTCGAGATTCCTGAGACCGACCTGGATGATACTGCGGATTACACTGTGAGTCACTGTGTTTCTTTTTCGACTCTTTCAAAATTGCACAAAAATTCTGGATGAACAATAATTCTACGATATTCCAAAAACTATACACTTCCGGAACATTCTGAAAAATCTGTAGTATTTAATATTCTTATAAACTAAATTCCAGGTGAAAGTGACAGACGACGATGACCAAGGCGCTGACTCATCCTGCCATTTAACAGTTAAACTACCAGCTATTGAAATTGTCAAGGGCCTGGATGACCAAACCGTTGACGAAGGTGACAATGTAGTCATGGAAATCGAGACGAACGAGAAGCCGAAGCAGGTCAAATGGTACAAAAACGGAAAAGAAGTCCAATCTGGTGACAAAGCACAGCCCAAACAAGTCTCGGATACCAAATATCAGCTTCTAGTGCCGGATGCAGGCGAAGATGACAATGCGGACTTTAAGGTGGGTTTCGGGATTGGGGACATTCTACGATTTAACAACGTGATTTAACAAGAAGATCTTGGAAGTTTTCAGAATCTTCTAGAATTCAGGAGCTCCTGGCAAAAATAAAGCTACTAAAATTGTTTTTACCTAAATTTGTTTCTTTCGAAAAAATTTAACAAAATCGAGGATGTGTTTTTCGAATTCCTCTAGAAGAATATGGACCATTTCAAATGATTCCAATTAACGTCAATTTTCAGGTAATTGTGTTTAACGACGAGGATCTTACCGCAGACTCGGCTTGCGCTTTGACCGTTTTGCTACCTGCTGAAGCTGGAGAAGCACCTGGATTCCGACAAGGACTCACCGACCAGACCATTCCCATTGGCACTCCCCTGGAGCTCGAGATCAAGACCACCGGCAGTCCGACCAAGATCCGCTGGTACAAGAATGGAGTTGAGCTCCCGGCTGGGGCCACAGATAAAATTCGCGTCGAGAAAATCGACGACAATCACTATAAGCTCATCATCCCGAAGGCTTTGGTGGATGATTCTGGAGACTATGCCGTGGAGATCGAGAACGACGCCGGAAAGGCCAAATCAGCGGCCAAAGTAATTGTGGAGCTGGTTCCCGAATTCCTGAAGCCTTTGAGAGATTTGGAAGTGGTCGAGGGAGAATTGGCGGAGTTCACCTGTACTACGAATTGCAGGTAAAAGTGTTTGCCTTGGTTGTTCTTGCATAAATTTGCTTAAATAAGCCAATTTGCTTAAAAATAACAAAGTTACCTTCACGAATTTCAGGCCGAGAGTGGTCAAATGGTACAAGAATGGCCAGGAGATCAAGCCGGATAACAGAATCGAGATCAAGGAAATAGTTGAGACGAATGAGTATAAATTGGTGCTCAAGTGGGCCTTGAAGGTGAGTTTTTGTTGAAGAATTGAAAATTATATGATAATTTAGAAAAGTTCAAAAATTTGGGTCTCTTTCAAGTCTTAAATTGGAACAAAAAATTTCAGGATGATGTCGGAACGTACAAGATCACCTTGGAGAACTCCGCCGGCCAAGCCGAATCCAGCGCCAAGTTAACAGTGCGCAAGGCGAAGCCTGATCTTCCCAAGATCGTGGAAGGACTCATTGACCAAATCGTGGCCGAAGGCGAAGAGCTGGTGTTCCAAATCAAGATTCAAGGTGAGGTGAATGAGGTGAAGTGGCGCAAGGACGGACAGCCGGCCGATAAAAACACCCGGGCCAAGATCGAGAAAATCGACGACGAAACTTATCGATTGACGATTCCGAAGGCGGAGCTCTCAGACGCCGGTGAGTTCGAGGTCCAGGCCTTGAACGATGCCGGGAAGGCGGTTTCTTCGGCTCACGCCGAGGTCGACCAAATCCCGAAAATCGTCAAAGGATTGGTGCCGTCTGAGATTGATGAAGGCGACGACCAGGTGTTCAGGGTTGAAGTCTCGGCACCTGTTAGAGAGGTGAAATGGTACAAAAACGGGCAAGAGATCAAGCCCAGCC
Organism: Ditylenchus destructor; assembly: GCA_022814885.1. Lineage (NCBI taxonomy): Eukaryota > Metazoa > Nematoda > Chromadorea > Rhabditida > Anguinidae > Ditylenchus > Ditylenchus destructor. The sequence goes on along the minus strand of JAKKPZ010000093.1, from coordinate 164,549 downwards.
CTCACTTCAAACTGAAGGATGTGTCACCAAAGAAGTACGAACTGGAAATTAACAAGGCACAGCTGGACGATGGAGCCACTTATAAGGTGGTTTTGTCCAACAAAGCTGGCTCATGTGATTCTGAAGCGGCATTGACTGTGAACAAGCCGAGCATCGTCAAGATCGTCAAAGGCCTTCAGGACACAACCGTCGATCAAGGACAGCCCTTGGAATTGTCATGCAAAGTGGAGGGCACTCCTCGTTCTTGCAAATGGTACAAGAACGGCAAAGAAGTGGTGCCGGATGACCGTGTCCAATTGGTAAATTTTGAGACTACTCCCTTATCCAAAATGTTATGATAAAAAAGAAATTTTTGAATTCCTGCTAAAAATTTTTCAATTTGACTTTTTAACCTGATAACATTTAAAATGTTCTAGTTTAACTAACTGTGAAATTTTAGAAGTCAAATCCTGAAACCGGAGAGTATTCCCTGCTAATTCCGGACTCAGCGCCTTCCGATGGCGCCGCCTACCGAGTCGTCTTCACCAACGATAAGGGAGGCGAAGTTGCCAGCGGGGCCGTCGCTCACGTCAGAGCCAAGAAAGCGGAACCAACTGTCACCCCGGCCAATTTCCTGTCGCCTCTCGAAGACACTACCGTGGAGGAAGGTGATACCTTGACACTGAAGTGCACCGTCGGTGGTGAGCCTCAACCCACTTTGAAGTGGTACAGAAATGGAGAGGAGCTGAAGCCGGACGATAGAGTTGCGATCAGACTCGCCTTGTCAGGCGAGGCTACTTTGAGGATTAGAGATGCGACGAAGAGCGATGCCGGAGAGTTCAAGGTGGTGGCCACCAATGAGGCCGGCCAGGCCGAGAGCAAGTGCCAGGTTAAGGTGAGTCTCGAATTTTTGTTGGCTTTTTTACTCTAGACGATTCCAGAGATCGAATTTTAAGGTCTTAGTTTATTTTCCAGAAATTTGGTCAAGAATTTTTGAAAACCCAAAAAATGTCACAAAAATGCTTGCAAAAACAATTTCTGACCTTTTTTCTATCATTCTATAGAAAAACTTACCTTTCCTATCTTTAAGGTCTTGAGCGGCGAAGAACTGCCGTGTGCTCCGAAGTTCATCATTCCCCTTCGCCACACCGACGGCACACCAGGACAAGCGGCTGTGTTCACAGTCAAAGTGCGCGGCGTGCCCGTACCTGTGCTCACCTGGTTCCTGAACGGAAAACCGCTCGAGATTGGCGGTAGGATTGAGCTGGAAGACGAATTCGGAGGAAATTGGCGCTTGACCATCAAAGACGTCAAGGAAGAGGACTTTGGTGTAATAAAGTGTGTGGCCAAGAACGATCTCGGCAAAGATGAGTGCGAGGCAGAGTTCACTCCGAGCGCTGACTGGCTTCAACAAAAGAAACTGCTGGAGGGATATGCACCGAGGTTTAATGTGCCGCTTTGGGATAGGAGAGTGCCAGGTGAGCTTCAGGCTATTGATTGAAAAATGAATGCAAAACTTCAAAAAAGAGAAAGTTTTTGAAATTGGCGCCAAAATCGATATTTTCGCCCCTATTTGCAAATAAAAACAAGTAGTAATTCAAAAAAAATTGCAGATGGCCACCCTATGAACATTGAGTGTCACGTGGACGCCAAACCTGGCGCCGAGATCACCTGGACGAAAGACGGCAAAGAGCTCCGGCCATCGGACGGCGTCGAGATCGAAAACACTATCGAAGGCGCTTGCCGCGTGAAAATCCCGAAATTTACCGAGGAACACCTGGGTGAGTACAAATGTACTGCCATAAATACACATGGCAAAGCTGACACAATATGTCATCTGAACATCGAGCCAGTCTCGGAAGAGGTCGTGGACACGCGCAAAGAGCACCCTCCGAAGTTCAATCCCGGATTAGAGGACGTCACTTTGAATGCAGACGATACCCTGAAGCTATTCTGTCACGTCATTGCAGTACCGGCTGCGGGAGTCACCTGGTATAAGGACGGCTTACCGCTCAGGAACACAGAGAAGATCCACATTGACAACGACGTCGAGAATGGAGACTGCAGGCTGGTCATTGATGGGGTGGGAGACGAAGACAAAGGTGCCTACAGATGTGTGGCCACTAATAAGCTTGGATCCACGAATACCGCCTGTCAAGTGAATGTCAAGAGTAAGAAGGAAGAGGTGAGAAATTTTCGCAACAATTTTGTTCTCGAATTTTGACCTCGCGCAATTTAGGTCAAGAAAGAAGGTGCTGAACCGTTCTTCACCAAAGGCCTCGTGGATCAATGGATCGATCGCGGTGAGACTCTCAGTTTCCATTGTGAGGTCACCGGTGATCCAGCTCCCGAGATCAAATGGTATCGAAATGGAATGCTGCTGAAACCCTCGAACCGTGTCACTATCGAGAATTTGCCGAATGGCGAGTGCAGTCTTGTCATCAAGGACTGCACTATGAACGATGAGGGCGCTTATAGGTGCGAGGCCGAGAACCCGCTGGGCAAGGCCAAGACTCAGGCCACGGCGCATGTTGAAAGTGAGTTTGTCTGGTATTTGGAATTGATTAATAGGAATTTTTGATAGAAATATGTGTGTACCTGTCAATTTTTAGTGAACCTGAGCCAGGTGGAGAAGAAGAAAGTGGAGACAGGCGAACCGCCCCGTTTCATTATTCCACTGGAGGATATGACTGTGTTGGTCGGATCAACGATCGATTTGGAATGCAAGGTAAAATTTCTGAATAATTTTCGCGGGATTTCAAAATTGTATTTTCTCGAACCACTTTCAAAAGTTGCAATTTTGCAACCTTTTCGCATTTCAAACGCAAAGGAAAGCCAATTTACCTTTATGAAGGTAAGTCCTTAATCTTGACTTTTTCCAGGTAACTGGCGTTCCAATGCCTGCTCTGAAATGGTCCAAGGACGGTGGACCTCTGTTCGAAGACTTCCGATTTGAATGGGAAAACAATCCCAGTGCCGGAACTTATCAGCTCCGAATCCGCGATGCGACTGTTAACGACGAAGGCACTTACAGGTGCGTTGCCACCAACGAGAGCGGATCTGCCACCTCGAAATCCTTTGTTCGCATTGATGATGGCAGAGGCGCCGCAGGATCCAAGACCGCTGATATGGCCCCAAGGATCAGTCTCAGACTGGCTGACGTGCGTGTAACTGAAGGCCAGCCTCTGAAGTTAGAGTGCAAGATTGAGGCTAGCCCCATGCCAGAGGTGGTGTGGTACAAGGATGGTGAGAAAGTTGCGCCGTCTGATAGAGTCAAGCTGGAGTTGGAGCCGGTATGTGGATTTGAGGACTTTCGTATAGGCTTGTTCGACGGGGATTGACATTTATTCAAATTCAAAAACCCATTGAAATGCTACATTTGGCGTTCTGCCCTATGGATTTATTCGATATAGCAAAGAATTTCGCATGTGTTTTTGGTCTCGGGAATGTATTTTTAAGATTTCTGAGCATTTTCATACATGATATATTATAAAGAATTATTAAATATTCAATAGTTGACATTATCTCGCAGTTATTTCATGCTATTTCGATAAAGTTAAAAGATAAAAGAACATTATCTTCTGTATTACATATGAATTTGAATAAACTTTATCGAAATAGCATGAAATAACTGCGAGATAATGTCAACTATTGAATATTTAATAATTCTTTATAATATATCATGTATGAAAATGCTCAGAAACCTTTAAAATACATTCCCGAGACCAAAAATACATGCGAAATTCTTTGCTATATTGAATAAATCCATAGGGCAGAACGCCAAATGTAGCATTTCAATGGGTTTTTGAATTTGAATAAATGTCAATCCCCGTCGAACAAGCCTATATATTTAACAGTTTTGGCGCAAATTCAAATTTGTTTTTAGACATTTTTATGCTAGTCAAGTTGAAATTGTCTGAGATCAATATTTCACCGTTTTAAACCTCCAAATTTTAAAATGTCTTCGTTCCAGGACGAACTCGGTTTCTTCACTGCGCGCTTGATCATTCCCGTATCCACCTTGGACGACGATGGAATGTACCGCTTAATAGCCACCAACCCACACGGCTCTGACCACGACAAATGCACCGCTACCGTCAAAAAAGTTCCTGTCGCCGTGGACACCGCTCGGCCCGACGCTTTCGATGCCAACAAAGCTCCAAAGGTGCTCATACCTTTGGAAAACATTAAAATACCTGAGGGTGAGCCCTTCACCTTGCGCTGTAAGTTCAGCGGCGATCCCAAGTGTACCATCAAATGGTTCAAGGATGGAGAGAAGGTCTATACATATGAACGGTGCCAGCTCGTGGAACAAGAAGATGGTACCTGTGAGCTGAAAATTGACAGCGCCAAGAAGAGCGACGCCGGTACCTACAGGTGTGTGGCCGAGAATATGTATGGAAGTGCAAGGACCACGGGAGACGTTATGGTGCTATGTGAGTCTTGGATTTACCTTTATTGAGTAAAAGCTGATAGAGTCAGGGCCGGTCCACGATCTGGCCCAGCTGCTTGGGTCTTAATTATAGGGATTGGACTCTAGAGAGATTAGGGTAATATCGGGCTCGTATCGAGATTATAGGCCCGTCAACTTTCCAGGGAATAAGAACAAAACAGAGTAATCTTTTTTGCAAATCTTAGAAAACTTTGATCCAAAATTTGGATCAAAAGTGATCAACTTTTTCAAAACTATAATTTTATGCTCAACATTCCAGTGAAAGACCGGGAAAAGCCTTCTATTGACGATCAACTGTCCGCCGGAAAAGCTCCCGGATTCACCATTCCACTTACAATCAAACACGCCAAGCCCGGAGAGACTGTGGTCTTCGAATGTCTACCATATGGCAATCCATTCCCTGCGATAAAGTGGCTCAAAGACGGAATTGAATTGGCGCCTGGCGATGGCATTCAAATGGAGGCTTTGCCAGACGGAACCCAGAAATTGATTGTCAGCAATGTGGATTTCTTGTCCGAAGGCTTCTTCCGATGTGTGGCCACGAATCCTCATGGAACTGCCAGTACCAAGGCGGAGCTGAAAGTTATCGGTAAGGATTCTTGAAACCATCTTAAGCTAGCCTTACATTTTAGCAATTATTGATGAAAAATATGACTGAAATAAACTATTTCACAGGTGATCGTGAGCCGAAAACAAACGGAGTTCTCGAAAATGGAGGACCGCCAGAAGAAAGCAAACCAAGAATTCGGCGCGGCCTTTACCCTCAAAGCATTCATCAAGGAAGCCCGGTGGAGATGACAGTTCGTTTCAATTTATTGGGAACTCTTAGACCTTATTTTAAATTTGAGTTTTAGCGGGAATTTATAGTTGATGAAAATGTTTAACATTATTACAAGTTTATCAATTTTTCACTTTTTTGGCAGCGTGCCAAATTTAACAAAAAATATACCGTAAAACCTCTAATTTAACCCCCTCTTGTTTTACCCCCCTCCCTCTAATTTTGCCCCCCTAGAGGTCGATTGAATAATTATACCCCCGGGGGTTAAATTAGAGGTTTTACGGTAGTGAAGTTTTGGTGAAAACTGTATATTTGTGAAAGAATATTGACTGGTGGTGGAGGCATTGGTGAAAGCATTCTGACTGCACTCTGAATGATTATAAAAATTCCAGGTATGCGTCACTGGCTGGCCCACACCTACCGTGAAGTGGTTCAAAGATGGTGTTCCTCTCGAATCCGAAGGACCCGAGGGCCGTCTCGTCATCTGGACTGATGACCGCGGGATCCATCACTTGGCCATTCTTAACCTGCAGCCCGATGACGAAGGTGAATACTCACTTGTGGCGACGAATCCGCTCGGAGAAGCGAGAACTGCAGGCAATTTGGGAGTGATTAGGCCGAGAGGAGGTGAGCCGGGAGATGACGGAAGGCATGGCATGCCATTCCCACCTGGATTCATCAGACAACTCAAGAACAAACACGTGTTCACGCACATGCCCACAATCTTCGACTGCTTGGTAGTCGGTTATCCGCCTCCGGATGTTGACTGGTAAGAGGTTTTATTGAAGTTGGAATCTCGCAGTTGGTTCTCGAATCAAGCCTCCCACGAAATGAATGACAATGAATATGAAAATTTTCTAGAATGTTCTAGAAAATTTAAAAAAAGTAACGATTTTTCCAGAATATTCCAGGGCCTACGTTGCCATTCATTTCATGGCGGAGCAGGGGCGACATAAATTTATACTTCCAAAAATCAAATTTTTGTTTTGTGGGCGTTTTTAAACAGTTAAAATCTCAGATTTTTAAAATTATTTGATCCAATGACCTCAAGACGCCTGATAGACCAATACCATATTTTTGGTTGTCAAGTCAGATTTTTGTTTTAATGTGATTTTTAAAACATTTTCGAATTTGAAAAATTCCAGGTATCACAACGGAAAGAAGATCATCCCTGGTGGCCGGATCCATATCCAGAAATGCGGCGGTGGCTCACACGCACTTCTCATTGAAGACACTGTTCTTGAAGATGCCGGGCAATATGTTGCGATTGCCCGAAACGATCACGGCACTGCATCGAGCTCAGCCATACTTGACGTCACAGGTAAGTGTTACGATAAGTGTTCCCATTCAAAACGTCCTAGTATAAAAATTTGATTTCAGCCCCTATGCTGGACAGCATCAAATTCGATGGTTCCTGGGATGTGACGCCTTACCTTACAGAGGAATATGGATTCAAAAAGCTCGACTTCAAACATATCCCAACGCCACCTGACTATGGACCGTTCATCAAAGAAGTCACAGGACACTACCTCACACTCTCTTGGATACCCACGAAAAGGTCACCGCCAAGATACCCTCAAGTCACCTATGTGATCGAGATCAGAGAACTTCCATATAAGGAGTGGTCACTGGTATATTTTTGACACCTTTCAACTAAAAATATATATTTTTCCTTGAAAATTTTGCTTATAACTAGATGATCCCAAATTATGAATCAGCACGAAAAATTTGTAATTTTTCTTAAATTCAATTCGAAAACAAATTTTACGACGAAGTGTTTATTTTAGACCCTGATATTCCAATTTTCATTTTGGCGGGAGTTTGAATATGAACTAACATCAGCAATTATATCCAGATTCTGTTTTATTTTGTTCCATAATTGTTTTCATTTTTCTTCCAAAAAGCAAAAAATGGATTTTCGTGCTAGGACCAAAACTTCTCTATTTTGTTTGTTTAAGTCTTAGATTCTAAATTTTCAGCTCGACTACAACATCCCTGAACCTGTGTGCAAAGTTCGAAACTTGGAGCTGGGCAAGAGCTACCAATTCCGGGTCCGCGCCGAGAACATTTACGGCATCAGTGACCCAAGCCCGCCCTCTCCCCCTTCCAGACTTATGGCACCACCTCAACCTGTACTAGACAAGAACAAAAGAGTAATCCCTCTGCTCGATCCATATATGGAGAAGGCCATCGATGACGCATATGGGGAGCAATATGGTCAGTTTTCTAACGGTAAAGAGATGAAAAAGAAAATAATACTCTATGCTTTAGCCTGTGTTCCTTGGTTCGCTCCAGGATGTGAAGAGAAGAGGCATTGCGCTGAGAATGACACAGTGTAAGTTTTTATATGGTTTTGTGGAGTTTGTGGTGTACGGTGTCGACACAGGGAAAAACTGAAAACCGGGATGCATTTTGGTGGACTTGCTAAAAATGGGCCTAACTCGCTAAAAACACCTGGTATCGTTTTTCTGATTCCACTTTTCCTACCGAACTTATCGGGGAAATGGGGTTTACTTTTTACACCTTTAAGTGGCCGCTTTGGCACGAAAATGCCAGAAAAGGTATCTCGGCCCTTTTCCTGGCAGGAAAAAATTGAGTAACTACCCCAAGTAATCTTGACTACCGAAATTGGTAAAGCCACAGGCTATGGGTTTCTTTCTAGTCATTTTTCGTTGTCCTCCAGTCCTGTACTCAAATAACTGCTCTTTTTAGATCAATTACACTTCACTATGCAGGATATCCCGATCCAAAGGTGAGTTTCAAGTTTTCAATTCTCCCTCTTCCATATTATCGAGTAAGCTTTAGATTCAATGGAAATTCCGAGGCTGGGATGTTGACGTCGCGAGTCCCACTACAAACATCAAGACAAGCACGTATGGTGGAACTGAAACCAATATCACGATCCACGGATTCTCGAAGAACAATGCTGGTCAGTACCAATGTGTGGCCACGAATCAGTACGGAACAGCGCAGCAAAACATCTTCATTGATGTTGCGAGTGAGTTTTTTTTTGTTGCAACGTTCATATGACATTTTAAAACACCGCAAAAATGAAAATCGTCTTGTGTGGTCCTTTTGCTTCTGTGTGGCACAGTGCCAGGCCGTCTCTCCATCCGATCCATGAAGTTAATCAGCGCTGGGCTCATTTTTGAATGTGAAATCACTTGGATAAGCTTTAGATGAAATTTTACCTTACCTGTAAAAAATTAAGCTCAGTGCTGCTTACCTTATTGGATCGAACAGACAGATCTTTTTACAGTACCACAAACCAAAAGTCCACGCATTCGATTGCCTTTAGAAGGTTTCGGTTTTGCGTTCTAGAAGCTTTCGTAAAATTTTCTGGTTTTCTGAATATCAAATAGTTCCAGAAGACTCTAGAATGTTCTGGAATAAAAGACTAAATATTGATTTAGAATGTTCTCTCAGAATTGCGATTATTTTGGAATTTAAAAATTGTAATGATTATGAAAATATAAAAATATTCAAAAATGACGAATTTTTCTATTACCTTCTCGATTTCAGCTCGACCAACTTTCCTCCAACCCCTAACGAACCGCACTTTCTCCAGTGAGCACCCAATGAAATTGGACGTTAGGGTAGAGGGCAGTCCCTTCCCCGAGATCAAGTGGCTCAAAGACTGGAGGCCACTCGTCTCATCGCACCGATTCAAGTTCATCCAGGACGGCCCATACCTGTGCAGCCTGGTGATCACTGAACCCATGTGGCGTGATTCAGGCATCTACTCATGCATAGCTGTGAACGACGCAGGACAGGCGGTCACTTCATGCACTGTTACTGTTGAAGGTATGACTTCAGGCTATTTGAAGTTTTTAAGTGATTGAAATAAAGTGACTGAACTATTAGTACGAGATTTTGTTAAAATAGGTTTAAAAACGCTGATAATTTGGATAAAAAGGAACATTTTTCTATTTTATGGCGAGATTGTATTTTTTGAGCAAACATTTCGGTAAAAATCAATTAAATTTTAACGCTAGCATTCCATATACGACTTTCATTTCAGCCGAAGGCGACTACAACGATGCCCAACTGCCGAGGAAAAAAATCGCACTTGAGCAAAGGAAAATCCGCGAAATCTATGAAATTGCTGAGGACGAAGAAAAGTCCGTTTAATAACTGTTTGGCTCAAACTTGCGTAATTCTCACGAAAAATTCCATATATTCGGCTCTCTCTTTCATAAGATATTTGTTCATGAATAGTCAATTATATAGTCTTTTATGATAAGACTAGTCTAGTTGTTGCCATTTGTGCCGGAATAAGTCCTGAAAAGAAAATTTTCGCACTTGTAACTATTTTTGAGAAAAATGGACATTTTGGAACTCTGTTTGTAATTTTTAAAAATTTGGCAGGCCGAATTTTAAAATGATGGAAAAACTGCAAATTTGTAAATGCGAAATTTTGTAGTTGTTTTATGCGATCTATTCTGGCAACATTAGCTTAAACTCAGATAGATTCTATATTTTATGTCCGGCCATGTTTTTCAAGAAATTCCATATCCATCTCTGATATTGTAGCGTTTTTCTATCGTAATAGCCAGATTAACGGATTGTATTGTTACGACTTTTCATGGATGTTTAAAGTGAAGCCGATATGAGACAAAATAAGAAATGAATGATATAAAATTATTTGAATTATTGCAAAATAAGCTGCTTTGGACAGTGATCTTTGAACTTTGATCACAACAAATTTAACAGATTTGCCTCAAGAATGCAGAGGAATTTTCGCTTTCTTTTCCAAGCTGTCCTTCCGTTAACTGTGTGACGCTTATTAGAATTTGGAAACTTTTCATAGGCATTTTTGCAGGATTTAACAGCGCTCTCTCTTTTTTCATTTAACTGATTTTCGTTTTGATCTTTGGTTTTTGAGTGAATGGAGAGTTCAGGCAGTGACAAAAATCCAATCTCTTCAAAACATGTTTTGGAAAAATCGAAATGTATCACAACTTTTTACCAAATTTTTTTGATGTTCGTATTTTAAACTGCAAAAAATGGTCCTAGCATGAAAACTGGAACAGAAGAAAAATTTAAGTCTTTTCTCATAAATTGCAAAGAAATTAAAAATCCAACTTTTCGTCTTTTTATTCCAAGTAAAAAAGCAAAGCGGAAATTCATTGGGGACAAAGTTTGCTCAAAAACTAAGACGAAAAAATCAAGAAAAATTTGAAAAAATAAAGAAAATTCAAAAATTAGTATTTTGACACATGGCATATAATTTCCTACCACAAAGCAGCTTCTTTTGCAATAAAATATTTTTTTTAATTTTAGGCATCGGTTTATTTAAAATTTTGGTCAATTAGGGTAAAATTTGAAAAATATTATCTAAACGTATGAAGAGATTGGATTTCAGAAAAGCCGCTGCCGGAGCTCCGTTTCGTGTGATCGAAAAAGCGACCGGAGACTGTTTTCTGGCTCAACTGAAACCACTGGATGACTCACTGCCGACTGTGATCTCCATGAATAACATTTTCGATAGCCCGAAACTGGCGTCAATGCACGCTGCGATAGCGGATCAAGGATTGGCCCTGGTTGTCTACCGGAAGTAAGTCTACGTGAATTTTTGGCGACATTTTGAAGTGAATTTATATGAGTTAAATGAGCTAACCACAGAGAATACAATACAAACAGTTACAAAAATGATTCACTATAATGAAGACAACGAGGTCATTAACCCATCATTGCCGAGTGTATCCGTTCGGATACGATGCTGGTTTGCTAAAGACTTCAGAAAAAGAAAGAAACAAATGAGCGTTCATTATTCATACAAAGAGTGTGTCTGTAAATAGATCACATAGAAAAGAGAAATAAACAATGGCGGCCATAATGATTTTGATAAAGACAGCTCACCAAAAGGAAAGCTAATGGTAACGCCAGATTTCTGTCTTTTTTCTATGGCTCCGGCAATGAAGGGTTAAAGTGCATTATAAAGTTTCATCAATAAAGTCTTTGGTGTCTCTAGGGTAGGGGTTAGCCAGTAGGGTTTGAGAGGGCTTTCAGGGCTGAAAGCAGAGTCACACTGATCTATTATAATATACTTTGTGGCTTAAAAATTGTTGTAAAAGCAAGTCTGGTAAAATTAGTAGCAAAAATTCAACTAATTTTTGCTAGTAAAGCGAAAGGAGACTAGCCCCAAACGACAAAAAGCCACAGGAAAATGTCTGTCTTGACTATGGCCTTTATGGATGAACCTTAACACAATGATGATCAGGTAAATAAATAATAAGTAAGTAATGGTCGAGGATGTCGTCATACAAGTATTAGTTGAGTCTCGAATCGATATTTGATCTAGAGATTTTTTTATAGATCTCCAAAACCTAAGGGAAAGGTCATTAAATAGAAAACAAAAAGGTGTCATTGGTTATAGTCTCCAAAGTCAACATATGTATTTGACACTGGCGGTGGCTTGAGGGCACATTAAACAAAGGACATCTGTTGTCACACAGTGGTGGACTTTTCTATAGTGTTTGCAGGCCACTACCCGAACTTTGGGCCACCATTTGCACACATATTTCCCATTGGTTTTATTGGATTTGCAAGTAGTGCAAAGTGAATACTTTTCTAGTCGATAGATTTCTAGTGCAGTCTGTCAATTTGGAATCAATATTTAACTTTAACCGAGAAAATTTGAAACTGAAAATGTATTTCGAGGAATCAGATTCGTCCATAAGGTGGGTCAATGTCAAGTACCGTATTTGCCTTAATTTTACACCTTCGGGTTGGTTAAATAATATTAACTGTCTTTAATTTTCATAGGATTTGTACAATTTCGAGGTTGTTTGTTTGACAACTGGTCCTAACGCGGCAATGGGGAAATTTCATGATCGTCTAACCGTATAATAACAAAATCTTTTAGCAAGCCTTATTAAATGATCTCATCTAGCATCTCCAAAAATAAAAAATCGAGTATAACGTTTTGGATTGACCAACGGATCCGTTTCCCCTAGGCAGAAATTGTATAGATTATTTATTTAATCCCCAAAGCAGAGTCACTCTTATAAATAAATGTGTTAGCTTTCAAGCTTTTTTGCAGCGAAAGTAGCAACCAAGCTGCAACTTTTCCTCTTCCTGGGTGCATCCTCAGACTGGTTGCATGGGCTCTTTTCTGATCCACGAAATCAATAAAGTCTCCGGAGATGTTAAGCTTAGAATATCCCTTGATCCCACAGCTTCCCTTGATCCTCCATTTTCTCTTGATCCTGCAGCCAATAGAGCCACCTTGAGTCAACACAACCGGCTCTAATAAATCTCGGGCAAATAATCTCGATCGGGGCCCGAGGCACTCAAATCGATCCATCGCCCACCTACACATTCCTTTCCTTTCGTTTATTGGCCATTGGCTAAAAATGCCCTGGGCCAGACGCAAATTCATGGATTAAATAACCTTGGACCTTCTTATCCGCTAATCCTCTAGCTTACTACTTATTTTGTGTTTTTATGATGGAATAATTATTTTCTACAGTATTTTATTTATTATCAAAATTTTCACAGAAATTGTCTAAAAATGGTTCAGAACTGCGTCTTGCACTTGTAAGTACACACATGAGTCACCAGCTTTTATGGACTCGGTTTAATATCTTCTAGAGAATTTCACAGAACAGGGGTGGATGAGCGGACCGGACCGACCCCTCCCCCCGGTCCGGTCCGAAAACGGACCGGACCGGGCACGACGAAAAATTTTTTAAAAGGTGCCTAATTTGGTGCAAATTTTTGAGAAATTACCGAAATTATATATTAAACATTACCTCAACACTGAAAATTTTCATCTCCAACCTCACATATTAAAAACCTTTTTCTTTGATCTTTACATTGTATCTTAGATTTTTTCAAAATTTTTTCGCCTGCGGCACGATTTTATCCTTCAGTTTTTGCTGTAATTTTAGATAGCGGCGCAATTTTAGATGCAAATTTCAAGCATAATTTATAAACAATAATGATTTCACAGACACCGTTTATACTAGTACTAATCAAAATTAAAAATAGTTATGCTGTTTTTTTCAAAAATTTTTTGCAAAATTTTTGAAAAATTATGTGAGGTTGGAGAAAATTTCTTTTGAAAATTTTCAATGCTGAGGCAAAATACTCAAAATTTTTCGCTCGGCCGCGCCCTATCGGGCATGGCCGAGTGCTTTCTTGAAGGTGCCAAAAAAGTTAGTCTATTTTTGGAGAGTTACTCCAACTTTTCCGACAGTAGAGTAGAGTCCTTTTCTGAAAGTAGAGGGAATTTTGACAAAGCAAATCAAATTTTTTCAAAAGTGTTCTAGCTTAAAATTTTTGTGACATATTACACCTATTGAATATTTGAGACTTCTGAATATTTGAGGCATTTACACTTTACGCTAATTTTGAAAAATTATCAAAATTTCTCCAGAAAATGTGACTTTTTATGACAAGTTGGCAAAAATTCAAGGAAAACATCTAAAGTTCTACAACTTGCAAATTAAGCCTAAGACTGCAAAAAATGTTCTAATTAAGCTTAAAATGCCGAAAACTAATAAAAACTACAATTTTTAAGGAATTTGACCTCGGAAAATTTTTTCAGATTTTTTGAGAAATTTTACGGTCCGCGTCCACCCTTGTCACAGAAAAAAGCCGGCGTCCTGAGGATCGTTATAACTTTGTTCGAGAACCCAAAGATCTCTTTTTTGCACGTATAAAGCCATATTTCAAGATTAAACTTAAGTTTAAGACTTGAGTGACAAAGAGAACTCAAGCCTAGCTCAAGATTATATGACAAGATACTCTCTTGCAAGCACATTCGATTTATTAGTCTTTAATCATTTATGAGAGAAAAGTTTCATAGGCTTAAGCTTTTTCGAGGTCGCTCAAGATCCGGTTTTGGGATAAGTGAAGCCTTGTGTTGACACTCAAAGCTCTCCTTTGCGCTTTGAGTGTTTGTTTTGATAGACAGAGTCATAAAAGATGTTTTGGATGGGATTTCCCCTCCCCTTCTCGAGTTAGAGAAGGAATTAGTAAGAAAAAATTTGTCTAGTATTCCAAAAATTTTGCGACCGAAATTATGACTTCAAGGAGCTTATCCCCGGTTAATTTGTAAGATTAATTTTTTGTAATGTTTTGGTTTTGGGAAACTTTGGCGAAAAATTGTACAAAATTTTGACAAGTTTGGAGTATTTTTCAAGTGAAACAAAATGTTCGAAAAATGGAGTAAACTTTAAATTTTCAGCTTGAATAAAAGTGGGCGTATTGAAAATTTTCTGAACAAAAATGGCCAGGTTTATCAAAATTTTACCCTTCTCATAATTTTTCCATTTCTCCCACAATTCCTAACATTTTTATTTTCAGTGCCGACAAAAGTCTGCTCGAGAGTCTGGTTGCCCCCGCATTAACCGGCGATGAAGAAGCCACAGGTCAAAGGCGAGAAGAACAAGTCCGCGTATTCGTTAAACAATTGCTCACCGCACTTCAGTATATGCACCAGAGAAACATTGTGCACTTGGATCTGCGCCCTGAAGCAATTTTACTACAGGTTTAAATTTGTACTTTTACATATTTTCGGTTCCTGCTTCGAATGGTACCTGTACATCAATGTGATAGACGATTCTATAATGTTTTGTTGTGATTAGTGGGATCTTCTAGAAATTTCTATAGCCATCTAGAAATCTACCTATGCATGTGATGGCGTTATAGATTCTTCTAGATACTTATATGAGGTTCCATTGTAATAACTGAAAAGCTTTTAGTATCTTTCGGAAGCATCTAGGAAGTCAAAATACTTTTTATAATACATATACTTTCCAAAAATCTAAAAACAAAATTCAGGATGACCATTTGCGATTAGCCGACTTCGGTCAAAGCAGGCACCTTTTGCGCGGCAAAGCCTCCGGCAACATCAAGAGCACTCCCGAATTTGTGTCACCTGAGGTGGTGCAAGGAAAAACAGTCACTTTGGCAGCAGATATGTGGAGCGCGGGAGCATTGACATTTGTTCTGTAAGTTTTATTGTGGTATTAATACATCATACCCTCAAGCCATGTGGCTGCTTCAAACTCTGAACTCCAAAGTGTTCTTGACCGTATAATCCACTAATGTTCCTTTTTATAGACTTGCCGGTGTCTCTCCATTTTTGGGCGACAACGACACAGAAACATTGGACAATGTTGTCAATGGCCGATTCTCGATCAATATTCCCGAACTCGGAGAACTGTCCGCTGAGGCGAAAGACTTTGTAAAGCGCCTTCTCGTTCTCGATCCCTACAAGCGAATGACGGTTGACGACGCGTTGAAACACGACTGGATCTCAGATCCGGCTCTCGCCGATGCCAAGCTTTCCACGGATTGCCTCCGGGAATTCAAGTATCGACACAACTGGCTGGAGCGTCGCGTCTTCGTCCAACAGACCCCATCTGACCAGATCACCCAGTTCATTGAGGCGCCGGTCTCGAAAGTCTCGTCGACTGAAGGTGGACGCCCTCAGGCGACCAAGGCTGAGCCTATGGCCATTTACGACTACCTGAAGATCAAGGATGCCAAACCACCCGCAGTGCCGCCCCCGGAGCAACCTGTGGGCCGGGGGCCTCAGATTGGAGGCCGAATCTCGCCTAGTCAGACTAGTCAATCCGCGCCACAGTTCCCACCTTGGCTCCTGGCTCACCTGCCACCAGGTGTTCGTCCTGAAGACCTGATGAGATGGGCTCAAGATCCAAACAGAGGTCCGTTGCCGCCGGGGCTACTGCCCGGAGGCCCGCCACCGCCGAGTAGAAGCCGGTCGTCTTCGGCGGAGAGGAAAAGGCTTCAGCCGCAGTCCAAAGGTGAAACGCCCTCAGCAGTGCCGAAAAAGCCACAAGTCCAACCCATTCAGGTAACACTGCAAAAAGTTGATTAAAGTGCAAACGTACAAAGTCAGAAGGTTGCGTATATGTTACCAATAAGTCAATTTTGACAAAAAGTAAAAAAATTGATGAAAATTTGAAATTTGTTTACATTTTGACCAAAAATATTTAGTTTTTCTTAGAAATTTCAAAAATGACTATTTTACGATGGGTTTTAACATTTTTGCCCAAAAATACTCACCTTTCGATTAAAAGTGCGAAAATATTATATACATTCGGAGAAATGAATTTTATGGCAAAAATTGTCATTTTGGGGTAAAAGCGCACAAAAATAAAGGCAAAAATTTAGCAAGTGCCCCAATTGCCAATCCAACTGATCCGAGGAGAACGTCGTCAGATCGAGGAGGAAATTGCCAACAGAATTCTGTCTGATATTTCGGAAGAAAATAGTATTGCAGGATCAGTGAATACCATGGCATCGGCCGATGAGATGGCTGAGGTTCAAAGGCAGAGGGAAGAGGTGAGAAATATGTATCGAATTTATTAGAGAGTTACAATAAGCTAGGAAATGCTGAGAAAGATGTGCTTCGAAAATGTGCAAATTTTATCAAGATTTCGACACCCGACATTACATGGGTGGGGTGTTGGATTGCATGTCGATTGCATTTGGATAAACTGAGCACTTTTTAACGCCAAAGCAAAAATATTTAAAAAAAACTATTGGTAACTAGAGAAAAAATTGAAATATAGTGAGTAATATCAGATTTATGAACAACACAGTAAAACTGACCTTAGAAGGCAAAATAAATTCGACTTTCATCACTTATTTCTTAGATGTGACCTTAACTTTAAAATTGTTTGACTGGCCAATATAAACCATTTGCTATTTCTCGTAACCGTTAACCTGCCGATTAAAGGTCAAAAATTAAAGGTCAACTTAAGCCATTAATATACCTGATACCATCATCCCGGCCAATCTTCGATACTATTTAGTTATCAAAACTCCTGCAAGCCCAGCAAATCCCGGATGATGTTTCCACGACTACAGCCGGAACTACCACTCCTCTGGCCTCACCTGCACTTACCATTGAGTCGTCATTAAACATGGATGCTGGAGCTCAGCAATTTCCCTTCGGGAGCGAACATGAGCATGGTTCTCCATCTCAGCCGCCGCCGCTAGACATCCCGCTTTTCCTGGACGACAATGCTGCGAATGCTTTCCTGTCCGATCTCGACAACTATCCGACTCCGTTCTCACCTGGCGTCAAAAGATCTGCACTTTCACCCTCACAGGAGCACGCAATGAACGTTGTGATCGCAACTCGAGGAAAAGAGGGCGAGACTGAGCCTCTAGACAAAGAAGGCACGAGGGAAATCCCGATTATGCCTTCAGGTGATAAAGCCAAGGAGAGAGGTGCTCAAGATTCAGCCACACCGACTGATAGGGCAGCTCCAGGTGATAGGCCGAAGTCGATGCCTCCAAAGGATAGTGATGAGTGGAAGAAAAAGTACAGGCCGGCTCCGGACATTGAATATGACTTGTTGATGGGAGAGGTGGCGAGAATCAAGAGCAACATCAATGCCGATGTGAGTGGTTTTGAAAATTTATTTGGCTTGCCAGCCAATTCAAACTTTCTAGATTCAATAACTCAATTCTAGCTTAAGATCCGTATAACGGTCTAAGAAAGTTTCGCCTTAGGCTTTACTTTTAGCAAACTGAAAATTGAAAGTTTTGTTCAAATGAAGAAATCCGAGAAATTCAGTGTTTCAAATGATTTATTTGGCGATTCAAAATTTCAATTTCAGAAAAAGATAATGGACGACCTGGAGAAATATCGACCAAAGAACTTTTACAAAGAAGAAGACGTCGACTCAAAGCCTCACGGGATTGACGTGGACGAATACGGCTGGGAGACCAACTATCAAATCGGACCGGAGACATTGCTCTTGGCAACTCGCGGACCCGAGTTTAACGCCCGAGTTCGAGATTATCGCCGAGAGCTGTGGGGAGACGCCGCCCCGTATGTTCAATTCGGGATTCTCGGAGAGCGTAACGCGGACATAACAGTTCGAGAGCGGAGGAGATTCACGGATTTGGTGAGGGAGGATCCGAACATTGCCAAGTCTGTGGCGAACGTGGTCGAGGATTTGAATACCAAGAGACAGGGCGCCCTGAGACGAATCCAGAGCGAAATCAGGCAATTGGCCCCGGAGCCGCAGACAAAATCTGTGGATGGAAGTGAGTTTAGATTTTTCAGAGTTGTAACAAAACCAAATTGCAACAATAGTAAGTTTTTGTAAAATTTTCATTTCAGAATTCGGCGCCATTTTCCGCCGTCGTCTTCGTAACGCCTGCTTCCACGAAAGCACCCCCTCTATCATTCTCGAATGCCAGGCGATCGGCAATCCGACCCCGGAAGTCACTTTCTTCCACCATGAAAGTGCATTAGTGGAAGACGGACGGCATAAAATCACAAAGAGCGGTGACACCGTGACCCTGACAATCTTCACCCCACTGCCAAGTGATGGCGGAGAGTACAGCTGCACTGCAGTGAATGAGCTTGGTATTGACAAATGCTCATGTTCTGTGTTGTGTGGAGGTAAGAAAATAATTGGGTTTATGGCACTTTTTGACTGAACATTAAATTTTGGTAAAAATGTGAAAATAGCTCTGGTTTTGAGAAAAATAAAACTTAAAAATAGTACCCGAATCCAAGAAGCAAAGTCCAAAGTATACTTAAAACTATTTCAGACCCTCCGGGCAAGCCCTCAAGACCCGAGATCGAGCTGTCGGCCGACACAGAAGTGTTCTTGAAATGGGACCCGCCCGAGCGCATGGCTGTCACCTTGGAAGGTGTGGTCTACCGGGTGGAATGTCGCCCAGCCGGAGAGAACGATGGCTTCGCCGCGTGGACTGTTATCAGCAATCGGGTGGAGGACGAGGCAGTTGTGATCAAACACCTTCACCCTATGGGCATATACCAGTTCAGAGTGACGGCTAAGAACGCATTTGGATGGGGAGAGCCGAGCATCACCTCGAGAATCATTAGGACACACCCCAAAGGAACGCCGAAGTTGAACGTTGAGGTGGGTATAGAATAATAGGCTCACAATAGCACAAAGTCCAATTTTGGAACACTTTTTTCTATGTTCACTATTCATTTGGTATTATTGTATCTGTCGATTTTTTATCTACATTAAGAAAGATTATTCAGATTTTTTCCAAGAAACCAATTTTATGTCAAAAATTTCAGAGAAAAAATCCTGTAAAACATGACATAGTATTAGGTTGATCGCCGTCGTTTGACACAATCCGATTTTGAATGTGCCTCTTTTGGCATACTTTGCCAACTTTGGCATACTGTATATTTGGCATTTGTATCCGGAATCAGATTTAAACTTTGATCTGTGGTTTTTGAACTTTTCTCTTTAAATCTTGGAAAAATCCAAATTTTTAAGGGAAAAGTTCAAAAATCAAAGATCAAAGTTCAAATCTGATTCCGGATTCGGACTCAGCGGGGTCGATTTACTATGGAGGGGGTTCCACCATATTGACTCAAGATTCCTTGTAAAGCCTCAAAATGCCAAATCCCCCCAGTAAGTATACAGTGTGCCAAAGTAGGCAAAGTATGCCAAAAGAGGCACATTCAAAATCGGATTGTGTCAAACGACGGCGATCAACCTAATACATACAAAATAGTAAAAGAGGTGTCATAACGCAAAAATTTCGAATCGAAAATAACTTCTCGGAAAAAAGCAATTATGCATTGAGAAACTAGAGAAAAAGTTGGCATAGAGACATTCACATCAAATTAATAGCCCCCATAGTCAAAACAATTCCGACACTCAAACGGCGTTTGATCACTTTATTGTGTCAGACATTGTTTCAAGTTTGTATATTCCATCAGGTTTTGCGCTATTGTGAACCTAGCTTAAAAATTTGAAATTGCAACTTTTCACCTTTAACTTTTCAGGTATTGCGCCGCGAAGGTGCGCGATTTGCAGTGATCACAATGCCACAGCGAAGCGGCCGCCGTGCCACCGGCCTGACTGAAATCACGGAGGAAGTCGAAGAGGGTCAAGAGGAAGATCAAGATGGAGCCGAGACAGTCGAGACCGAGAGTGTGGCCTCGTCTGACATGGACCGAAAGCTCGCTAGTCAGCTCGAGATCGCCACCGGCGCCTCGAACGGAGGAAGCTCACCTGGTGGCCCTTCTCCGAAGCAAATTCCATTGAACACCACTGAGGACCCGTTGAAACGGTTCCAGTTGGAGTCTGAAATGTTCAGAGGCCAGTTCAGTGTGGTCAGGTACGCTGTAGACTCCAAGAGTGGTTTGCAATGTGCAGCGAAAATAAGAGCTTCGGCCAGGCCGGGAATGGGGCCTACGGGCAGTGATAGCGAAAATGTGCTGAAGGAGTATGAAACTTTGGCTGAGTCCCAACACGAAAATGTGGTTAGGCTGATCGCAGCGTATAACAGGTGAGAAATTTCGAGAAGATTTCGGGCAACTTTTTGGGTTTTCTTTAGCAAATTGCTTTTCTGGAGCAAGTTTTTGAAGCTTTTGCACAAAATTACGCCTTTTTTGATCTTGAAACGGGCGTTTTGCCAGAAAAATTTGCCAAAAATGTGAACATTTACCAAAAATAGCAATGTTTTTGACCATAAAGACAATTTGTTTGGCCAAAAAGTTGAAGATTACCAAAAAATGTCAGAATTTTTGATCGCACTCCATAAATTTAATGCGATATTGTTAAATTTTAGCAACAATTTCCTACTTCTATTCACGGAGCGGTTGCATGAGAATGTATTCGAACGTTTCTGTTACTTTGACTCATTCACAGAGGAGCAAATCTGCTTCACCATAAGACAATTGGCGGCGGCCATTCAATGGATTCACTTTAGAGGGTGAGGAAAATTTTTAAAAAGTGAAGAAAAATTGGAAAAGTTCGAAAATTGGAACTTTTTCAAAAATCCACAACTTTTGATTTCGTTATTTCTCTCTACGTTTCAAATTTGAATTCCAAATTTGAATCTATTAATGATAACTTACTGGTTAACTTCAGAATAGTGCACCTGGACATCGAACCAACGAACGTAATGTTCACCTCGAAGAGGTCTTGGCAGGTGAAACTGATCGACTTTGGATCTGCCCATAAAATGCCTGGGGCATCCCAACCACAATCGCCCTCGAAAAAGATGCAACTTGCACAAATTCCGCCGAGAAGGCCAATGTTGCCACACTTCCTGCAGTTTGCAGAATGGTCCGCTCCCGAAACTGTTTTGGCCAAGCGATATGCCATGGGCAAGGAACCAAAGCCGGCAGGTCCTCCGGTGAAGTTCGAGGCAAACCCTCAAACGGATATGTGGGGCCTCGGATTGATCACGTTTTGCTTGTAAGTTGCATTATGGATAAAGGAAAATAAAATAAAAAGCAAATAAAATTCAGGGAAAAATGAAAAATTCCTTTTATGAACTGAAGCTTTAAGCATTGTTTTCCAGATTGGGTGGCTTCCATCCTTTTGCAAGTGACGATGACACCGAGCAAGAAGTCGAGGAAAATGTCCTGAAACAGAAGTGCGATCCAAACATTATCCCGGTGCAAGCATCCGAGGAAGCTCTTCGATTCGCAACATGGGCTTTGAAGAAAGATCCAAAGTAAACTTTACAACAATTTTTAACTTTTAAATTTGGTCGAAAATTCATGAAATTTGTGTTTCATTTAAATCTGTTGCAAAATAGAATTTGAAATTGAGACAGTCAATTTTCAAATTGGCGGTTTTTTAAGATTTCTTTAATATTGTGAGACAATTTGCTATCCAAAAAGAGGCGTAATCCAAAAACCGAATTTGGGCATATTTAAAATGTATTTTTTAAACCAAGAACTTCACGGAATGAATAGCAAGGGACCTAGAATGTTCTAGTAAATCCTTTATTTAGTATATTTCAAAAACAGAATTTTCCAGTACACTCTAGGCTTTTGACTTACGGTCATTTTGTGGTTGGGTTAATTAGAAAATGCACAGTAATTATTTTCAATAAACTGTTTAAATTACAGCCGCCGAATGCGTCCTGAGGAGGCTTTAGCTCATCGCTTCCTGGCATGCGACCAAGCAATGATTCGCCGCCGAGAAAACATCAAATACGCCTCTACCCGCCTTAGGCGAACTGCCACGAGACGCTTCCATCAACAACACCAACACTTGCAACATTCCGCCGCGCTCAATGGAAACGGAAACACGCCTAAAGAACCTGTGGATGGAATGAATGGAGGAGTGAAGAAATCTTCGTCTTCGGGAGCTCTATCAAATCAAAGACGCTTAAAAATCTGAATCTAGAGGATTTTGTTAGAACATTCTAGTTTATATTTTTGATAATAGTGCTTGAATAGTTTGTTTTATATTGATTTTTAGCTCATTTATGGCTCATTTCTAGGCTTTACCGGATGATCCCTCAGAAATGATCAAAATTGAAAAACGAATTTTGCTACCAATTCAAATAATATTATGCTTCTCAGACAATTTTTATTTACATGTCCTGCGGGCATATCTCATAAAGTCAAGAACTTGTATTATAATGGTCTGCCAAGATCGAAGGATCGGTCTGATTGATTCTCTCTCACTCTCCTCAAAACATCAACATTCAATCAGACGGGTCTTTTATTTTGGCGGGACTTTGAATTTTCTTTTGCTCTTGAGCCATATTCATTATGATCATCTTAATGTATAGTGTGAAATTGAAACATTAATAGTGCCAAAAACTATATGCTCATGTTTTATATGGAAAATTATGAGAAAATATCACTGTTGTGCCATAAATAAATTCTAACCACCACCGTCTCAAGAACCTGTCAAACTACTAGCACTTCTCAAGAAACATAAAACGCATCTAAAAAGATAATGTTGCCTTTTTGGGCTGAATTCTGGGGCTCGCTGAACACAACTTTTTTTTGAACACAACATATTTTTAGCCTAACAGCAGGCATTCAATGTCAGACATTCGGATTAGCCTCCGAATTAGAGGCAAACATCCTCCGATCCGACTAAAGCCTTTCCATCTAAGGCCTTAGCTAAACGACAAGCAAAAAGGAATTTGTTATATTGACATACATCGTTCTACTCGCTCTACAAAATTATAATTATAGTACTTGCGAGTCAGAGCCAAAGTACAATTGATCCAACATTTAATCTTCTCCCGTTCACTTGACTGGTGAGCGGTGAAACTCACAGCCACAGATATGGAATCTAGTTTGATAACATTTCTAATCTCCATCATATCACCGCAAAACAAACTTGTCAAATTGTCAAAAATATAAAACAAATCAGTTGGAAATCGAATGAGTCGTTAGTGTTTTTGATGTAGTCGCAGTCATTATTTGCTGCTATTGCTCTTAAATATACAGTAATGATTAATGAATTTTGGCCTACTGTTTTAGTTTGCGGAATAACGATTACTCAATACGAAATATAGCTTTATTCGAACATGTACCTCAAACTTGGGTAATTAAACCGTTTAAAACATATACAGACAAAGATTATTTATGAATATCACATTGAGCTATTTAATGATTTCCTGGCTCTCGAATTCTGGCTCTGGAATCCGAATGACTTGAGAACTGGCTGGATTGACTGGCGGCGTTCCCTGGAAAATAACATATTATCTCTGTAATGTCTTTTGTCAAAGCCCTAGTGATAAAGCTTGCATGTCTCCGCCCATAAGCTGATCGTTCCCGCACTGTCTGACCGCAGGATATGTGCTTGGGTCTCTATGGCCGGGAATTTGAATATCCATTTTGAGCTTTCGATTTCTAATATCTTATACCTATCGACCCCTTTAAGGCGGTCTCTCGCCTTTTCCTAACTCATTCTCCTGGGGTTAAAATCTTGTTATTTTGAGTTCCAAGGTTTGCGCTTTTGTCTCTCTTATACCTAGAGCCCCTGAGGCTTACACTCTATGTGAAAAGAATAAATAAACAACACAGATAATATTTAAAAAATGAGCTTGATGAAGCGGTGACGAGGTTGAAGTGACTGGCTGGTGAAATGGCTGAAATTTCGTTTATGGATTCTTGACTAGAACGGGGTGATGAGCTGAGCAGGCTAACTGAAATGAGTGACGAGAGCATGGCTGAGGTGGGCTGAAGGCAACGTGACTGAAAGTAGTCTGACTAGGAGCACCGAATAGGGCAAATGACTAAGCTGAAGCATGTGATAGCCGTGATGAATGTGCGGTAGTAAGCTATGGTGGAATGCTGTAGCTGGCTTGGCTTCGTGGATGGCTGGCTTGAAGCGTCAAATTTATGCCTAGTGCTGCGAAGGTATTCATCCCTTATTGTGCGTTTTGGCAGCTAAAGTGTTTGAGCGTGTTAGCCACGCTTGATTGAAAGAGGCGTGTGGTAAGTCTGAGATGAAGAGAGGGTCAGTGCTTGGGAGAAGTTGTCGAACAGAACGTTGGGCTGACTTTAAATGGCGGTGATGACGAAATTGACTAGATAATTATTCTACTGTTTTTTATACTGCTTTAGGTGGGTCAAGGACCTCTTTTATATTTTCTATATCAGCTGTGTTAAGTTTATTCTTTATGAAGGAAACTAAATTTTGTGACTATACGTTTTTAGGTAAAGTGGATTTTATATGAAACTAACCAAAATTAGCTAGGTGTATAGTCAAAAAATTTGGTTTGTACAAAAATGCTCTCATTTAGCTCGTTATTAATTTATGCTATTTTCATATGAGAGTAACATTATATTACAATAGTGAGTTTACATAGAATGTTAAGCCTAAGAATGAGCTATGTTTGTGTTAGCTGCGCAAACCGTGGAAATGTTTAAACCTTGAGAATCCTAGAATGTTGGAAGTCATCCCTAGAGGGAAAAATTTTAGGGCCCGAGATACCTGTCCCAGATCTCAGTTCGAGACCAATCAACGTAGGCTCATGACTAACATCAATAGAAATACGAATAATAACAATATAAAAAAAACTTATCTGTAATGATTAGATTCGTGTGTGCGTGAGTGGTTGACTAGAGGGTGGTCCTGAGCTAAATGCGATTGAGCTGATGCAGCCGGAGGTGTATTTTCGAGCTAGTGCCAAGTCGATCCATTGACATGATGAAGTCCTGGTTGATGCCAAAATGAGCTGAATTGGTGGGCTGCAGTGACTGCGATGAGCTGGAAGGTTGAAGATCAGCTTGAGATTGAGCTAAGGAGTTGCGGTGCAGTGACCAGTAAAGGATCATACTCCATAGGCAAGAGCTGAGAGGCATGACTGGAGGAGGTGGCATCTGAAAATGATCGATTATTTTGGCAAAATAAAATAAAATGTAGCCTATCCGTGATGTTGTTGTGATGCTGTATGCTGTACTTGGCTCACTTACCTTGTTAGCTGATTTATAAGGCGCGAGCTAGGACGCGCCTCAAGGGCCAAAATAAGACGAAATTACAGTGATTCCAATTCTTTATTCCAGAAAGATGCTCTTACTCAAAAGTCTCAACATTACAGATATACCGTGGATGTCTCATCAATAATCATTAATAATTTTATGAGCATTTTGGACAATTTAATAAATTATTGAATGAAAGAGCAATGTATGTTTTCGTAAAACTCAGATTAGTGTAATATGGTAGGAAAATAGTTCTGCTTAAACAGAGTGACTAAAAACTGCGTCCATTTGACTAATAAGAATATGTGACGAAAATTTGGTCAGAAAATTAATTCGAAATGATGCATGTGCTCAAGATCAAAAATTTGCCATTTCTCGAACCGAAATGGATAACGTTAATTCCAAAGGGTCCTACTATTGAATGAGAAGTAAGTTGGACAAAACTTGTATCTTGCTCAATCGGACAGTGAATGTGACAGCACTGTCCTGAATGTAACTTCATATAATATCTTTCTTACAAAATCAGATCAATCCAAAATTTGCGCCCATTTTAGTTCATGCCTTATTTTCTGCAACCAGTTCAAGAACGTTTGTGTTTGTTTGGAAATTTGTAAGAGAATTAATGGCACGATGTTGAGTGAAAATTGGATAAAAATTATGGCGTTTGACGAAAGTGGCACAATATTCCACGTCAAATTATGGCATTACAGTAGTGATAACCGAAACACGTTTCGTCAGCTATTCCCGGACCAATATATGAAATTGGCATCGCAACGATATCATCTGAGTGTGAGATGAAAGTGAGACATTTTCACCATTTTCAAGGGAATTTTTTTTGAGCATTTGACGTATACCCTCAGTGGGTTCATGTAATGTAAATTAATATTGACAATTTAATCATCCTACAGCTAATCAACTTAACGTATAAATTGGACCTAACTATCGGTATTACAAATTCTATATGTTGAAGTAATGCAAATGATGATACAAATTTTTGAGTGTATTAGGAAAGGAGTTATGGAAAGCGTTGAAATTTACAAACAAATGAGCTCTAGAACATGCATTCCTATCGCCCCCTTTCAGGAGCGATGTATATTTTTGTTAAGAATGTAGTTTACTTTGCAATCAAACAGGACTAGTACGGCAACTTACAAAATTTCTGTCTCGTCATTCACAGAGAGGAATTCCTAGCTAGTGAGTAATTTGTTTGAGTCATTAGAGTACTCGGTATCTTAAAGCTAGTGTAACACTATGTGAAACCTTATTTGATTTTCAGTATATACTGTGTATAACTAATTTACATAAAATTAGTTATAATATTTTAATTGTAAAATATTTTAATTTCTAACTTCTATTTTAATTCCTCCGAGTTTGCTGAATTTGCTTAAGAACTCGCTTTGTGCAAATATTGCAGAGAAAGGAAGAAATGCCGAAGTAGTCAATTAATGGGAAAATTAGTATTAAATTAGTGTTTCACAAAACATAATAATGGGACAGCATTTGAGTATGGTTATCAAGCATGTTTAGCGTATACCCAATAAGGGTTAATTCTTCATAGTATGTTTTCTTAGAGTGATGTAAGACAAATTGCGTCAGCTTGTAAAGCTGAGGAAACATACTTTGTCGTTGACAGGTTGGATTAAAATGCGAACGTAAGTTTAGTCAATTTCCGTCAAAATAAAAAATATGTTAATTGAGTACACCTGTGAAAGCTGTGAAAAGTGTAGGGAATGGTAATTTTTGTGCAGTTTTATGACAACATTACCACCTTGTATGTACCAAGAAATGATGTAATTTGTCAAAAATCTTGAAGCGGATGCGTGTATCCAAAACATGGATAGCCTACAGCATAATAAAATATATGAGAAATTATTGCAGGCATTGATAAAATTATTCTAATTAACTGATTGTGTGATTATAGCTTCATAAATTTATCATAGATGAAATTTTCAGCATTAGGACTCTCGTTAGTTGTCTATGTCGCTCATTTTAATTTAGCTGTTCATTTTACGAAAGTGTTTGTGAAAACATTAGACCAATTGATGGAGTGATATTTTTGTCAGTATGAGAATTGGCAATGTGAGTGGCGAAGTAACAAATGTAATTACTAGGTCACCTATAAGATCACTAAGTTGATAACATCACTAAAGCATGCCACTGATGACATTATCTAGATCCTGTGTTGAAACATTACATTTAATAATTTTGTAGAAAAATTTTTTTGCACATTTGTAGAATAACATTGGGCAGATGTCATTAAAGAGTTCGGAATTATTAACTTGAATATTTGAAAGTAAAATTATGATTTGGATTACAGAGTTTAAAAGCATAAGTTTTGTTTTCATAATAGTAAGCGAGAATGGAAAACATATTCGAGATGAGAGCTGTTAAACTGATTTAGTTGGTTGGTAAATGACTTAATTTAGTACAAATTAGTACCTTTGGTCAGCAATGAGGACGTTATTTAACTTTAAATGTCGACACAAATAATGATGTTTGTAGTAATTATGACTCATCAAAAGTGATTAAGGCAAAATTTAAGAGCCTTAGTATCTTTAAAGTAAAAGTGAGATTGCAGCGAAAGAAATTGTTCAATTATTAGAAGTGGAATTAATCGCAATTAGCACACATTTTGTCCAAAATATGTGTAATGAGGAAGTGTTTATCTTTTATAAATCCGAGTAATTTTTACTGTAAAGTAACCAGATATTGGTGATGATCCCATAACGTCTTCCTTCATTACAAGGGAATGTTATGCAAAATTACTGTGAGTAATATTTGTTAAATGTTATTGTCAAAGAGTTTCAGTTCCTGTAACGGTAGCAAGACGTATCAGTAGCCAAATAATTGTTTCACTTTAGCGGCCACCCATGAAAGGGTTAAATTCAAGCTATAAATATGCTGTAATAATGTCTCTATTAATTTTAGAAGATATTTGTGAAATCGTGGTCTCATTTTTACTGACTACTCTATATTGCTAATTTCTAATTACCAGTGGATTCTGCAAATAAGTTAATCATTTTCCGTAATGTCTGCATTATAGAAGTACACAATGTATTTTGACAATTTTTTACTTGGTCCAAACGTTCCCTACCTTACGAAACATTGTGATGGTTTGCTCCTGAGCTTGAATACAAGTGAAATTCCTCAAACGTTTCCCAGTGCTCCAATTTTCCCGAGCAATACAACAGTCGGTTGCGAAATAGAAGAGAAAAAAAACAACGAGCCAAAATATTGATATCCGCTTTTATGTGTATCTTCCGGTGTAGGAGCAAGAAGTAACCAAAGAACATTAAAAGCGCCTGATGTATTATTTCGATTTGTCGGAACTGACCATAAAACATTGGTTCATAAAATTTAAGCGTAAAGTATTAGCGATTTATAGAAGATCTGAGGAATTAGATTAATAAAATTGAAAAATTTTGTATATCGCGTAATCAGCTTTGAAGCTTTATGCGTTTACCCTGTTAAGGACAAATTTATTGATGTAATAAAGCGAAGTATTTATGTTTTAGATTGATTTTTAGAAATTTAACTCGTAACTAAGTTAGACGAACTTAGGCTGAGGACCAAAGTTTTATTAGGAAGATTTACATTGGTAGTTTGAACCGTTTTTTATTATAAAATAAGAATATCTGACCGAACAAGAATTTGTAAGCAAATGATACATATATATTAAAGCTGAAAAAAATACAATAATATATATTTGCTTTTTTTCCGTCAGCCCTTGAAGGGTTTATCACTTCAAACGGACTGCGGACCAACATTCACACTTATCTCTAACCTTTGGTTTTTTATGAAACAATATATCCTTATGCTCAAACCGCGGAAAGTCGGTGATATTTAGGTTAGTAATTATTGGATATTTTATTAAATTACTGTAAAATTCTACTGGATATTTTGTACGACTAATAAGCCCGGTAAATTCTTCAACTCGAGGAATTGAAATAAATTTTTGCATTTTTAGTAAAACATGAGCGGTACGAAAATTTTTGTGATTCAGCAGATCGGTATCTTTAGGCTTTGACATGACTCGTGAAACAAAAAGTGCTTGAATGTCCTTATTTTCAATGTCCACAGATTTTGGACAATTCACATTAGCGAACTCTATGTTTTTTGAGCATGAGGTTGCAAACTTATTCTCTTGGGAAGAAAAATTTTCCAATTCCTTATTCTGTGCTATTTCAAAGAAAGCGTCATTTTCTATAGTATAAATATGATCCGAAGATGAAAGTTCGCTTTTGTTTATAACAGCTTTTAGAGCAGCATTTTCCTGCTTCAATTCCGAAATTAAGTGTTTCATTTTTAATAGTTCACCTTTGAGGTGTTCAAGATCTGAAGTGCTGGCTTCTGTAGATTTTGCCAACGGTGGCTGTGAAGCAAAGATTACGCTGCATTGATTAGGATGTTTGAGCCGAGGACTAGATGATATGGACGATGATTTAGCAGCTTTTTGTCTAATGAAAATTTCTTTGGCAGTACAAGCTGGCTCTATATGATCGGGCTGTTTGCAGAAATTGCAAATCACATTTTTACCACGCAGATGACATTGATAGCTAATATGCCCTAATTTACCACAAATAAAGCATTTACGAGTATTAAACTTTTTGTTGAAGCCTTTATGCTCATGTACTCGTGCGCTGTGAGAGAAACCTGATTGTATTGTCATACATTCATTACTACTTTTCTTTACTTTAACCAAGAGAAATTCAACGAGTTTTGCTAATTTTTCCGCTTCATAAATAGTTTTTGGGTTGTGAGGCTGTATATGAAGCTGGAGCTCAGGTTCTAACCTACTAATAAATTCTTCTTTAAGTATTCTATTAATTCTGGAAGGTTCCTCTTCCATATATGCTGCTTTTACTAGAGGTCGTAATCTCTGTAGAAATTCAGTAATGCTCTCATTTCCCATTTTCTTACAACCAAGTAAGTTTTCAAAAGCTATAGACTTATTTTGGCTATCATAAAAGTTAATGAAATAATTTGTGATATATTCAAAGGTGAAATTCTCAATTTCTTGTTCTTTCAACTCATGAAAAGTTTCTTTAGCCCCATTACCTAGAAAAAAGGGAAAATTTAGTAATTTTTGTTCATTAGTCCAAGGAGGGACCTGTGCTTCAGCTAAACAATTGAAATCTCTTAAGAAATTTGAAAATGATTCAGCTGGATTACCACTAAAAGGGTATATTAAGGACAAACCAGGTAATGTGGATTCCATGGCTGAAATTTCTGTTGTTTAACCCACTGGGTTTAGTTCGCTAGTGTCAAATAAACGATTATTAGAAACTATATCAATGAAGTTTATCGTGTATCCTTTGAGGATTTTAAAACAAAAATTGTTAAAGAAATAAAAGAAACTGGCCTGAACTATCTCGAAACTGGGCTCAGAGGTCGATTGATCGGTAGGCGCTGCTACCAGTAATGATTAATGAATTTTGGCCTACTGTTTTAGTTTGCGGAATAACGATTACTCAATACGAAATATAGCTTTATTCGAACATGTACCTCAAACTTGGGTAATTAAACCGTTTAAAACATATACAGACAAAGATTATTTATGAATATCACATTGAGCTATTTAATGATTTCCTGGCTCTCGAATTCTGGCTCTGGAATCCGAATGACTTGAGAACTGGCTGGATTGACTGGCGGCGTTCCCTGGAAAATAACATATTATCTCTGTAATGTCTTTTGTCAAAGCCCTAGTGATAAAGCTTGCATGTCTCCGCCCATAAGCTGATCGTTCCCGCACTGTCTGACCGCAGGATATGTGCTTGGGTCTCTATGGCCGGGAATTTGAATATCCATTTTGAGCTTTCGATTTCTAATATCTTATAATACGCCCATTCAGAACATCGTGAAATTTTATTACTTTGCATGCGCTTTGTGAAATATTTTGATTAAGAATATAATTTTAATGAAAAATATATCTGCTCAATCCAAAAGTTTCAAAATTTAATTTTAATATTTAAAAACATCCCGAACGCCAATCCTTAACCTCAACTTTTATTTTAGACTCGTTCTGTTCAATTCCACAATCGTCAAAATGTCAACTCAGTTCATATGCAGTCAGTGTCGCACGATCTTGGACGAATCTGAAAGAAGGCTGCATATTTCCGCGCAACACTTGGAGTACTTCCCTTACGAGTGCTCATTTTGCCAGAAAACAAACTTAAAATTCTTGGCAACTACAGAGGCGGACATGGATGAGCATATATCAACTTATCACAATGGAAACAATGCGGTCAGTTATTTTAAAAAGGTTTATGCCATTTTGAGATAAAAATAACATTGCTAGAAATTATGGTCTTCGACCGATAGCAGGGCAATGATTGATGTTGTGCGCCAGAGATATAACTCAGCTTAAGCTCAAAGCCAGTGTAATAATTCAAAATGAAGCTTAGGTGTTGGCCAACCTTTGGGTTTTGACTTTTGCAGAAGCGTTTTCTTTTAGGTTACTCTCCACAACAAGAAAAAAGACAAAGAAGTCGAACTTAACAAGATGGTCGAGCAATGCATCTGCTTATCCATCCCACAAACTCCTCCAATTGACTCAAAGATCGAATTGCGCCGTGCTTTGAATCTGCTTGATAGTGCTGGAACATCGACTGTATGCGGAAATGTCACGCAAAATGGTTTTGGTTTAACAGAAGTGAAGCTGGAATCCGATAATGACGACGATGTAACCATTATTGACCACGACAGTGAAATTGCAGCACTATCGAAGAACACTTCAGGTGGCAATTTATCGGAGCATCCAACCCAGGTATTTTTAGAATAATGTTTTAGAAATTGGATTACAGAGAGAAGGCCTCAAACTCTTATAAATTGCCGACTTCTATGGCTCTAGAGAGTAGAGAAAATTTAGTTGACAAAAGTTATGTCAAACTGTTTTTTTAACGAAACTCCCTTCTAGGAATCTTATGAGCGGTAACTGTCATTTGAGTGAGCAAGTAAGTAAACAAACTCTTTTTTAACCGACTTTGTAAGTGTTTATGGAAAAAATGAACATTGGGTGATAATTTAGATAAAATTAGCATTTGAGCAAATAACATCAAACTTTCAGGAGCATGCGGAATGTTTAGCGGTGATCGAACACAAAGAGCCAAACGAAGACTCTACTACTAATCTTGTCATTGAAAACTACGATGTTCCTAATACAGTATTGCCAAAAGAGCCTTCTGTGAACATTTCAACTGCACCGGTAGATCTTACATTTTAATATAATTTTTGAAAAATTGAACTTGTAGATTGAAACCAATGAGCCAACTGACCAAGCTGTTGCCCGCCCGATCACTGAGAACACTCCGAGTTATGAGAATACCTATGCTATCTTGCCAAAAACTGAACCTTCAGTAAACATCTCAATTGTGCCTGTAGGTATTTGGCTTTATATAATTTTATTTAATATGTAAACATTTTCCAAATACATCGGATTATGTTACCGAACTAGCTTGGGAGGAGCCGCTTCGCGGCTCTCCCAAGCTTCGCGGCTCCCCCCTAGGTCCGCGGGGAGTGTGCGTCAGCGGCGCTTCGCGCACCGCCATCAATATGCCCTTGGCGGTTGTTCGGGAGTAGAGCAGCATGAGACTATTTCGGGCCTTCGGCCCTCAAGCAGCTGCTGTTGTAGTCAAAAATGGTAGATGGACGCAGAAAATTGTAGTTTGTAGTCAAAAATGGTAGACGGACGCAGAAAATTGCGCTCCGGGCCCTCAAAAATGGTAGACGGACGCAGAAAATTGTAGTTTGTAGTCAAAAATGGTAGACGGACGCAGAAAATTGCGCTCCGGGCCCTCAAAAATGGTAGACGGACGCAGAAAATTGGGCTTCGGGCCCTCAAAAATGGTAGACGGACGCAGAAAATTGTAGTTTGTAGTCAAAAATGGTAGGTAAGGTTCACTTTGTCTAAGTTTTGGTCTAAAAAAATGCTCTAAAAAATCCCTGAGAGCCTACAAAAATGGTAGACGGACGCAGAAAATTGGGCTTCGGGCCTTCAAAAATGCCCTCAGAAATACACTTTTGTCTATTTTTGTCTAAATTTAGATATCAAATCGGTCTAAAAACCGGTTTGCGGTCCTCCTTATAGCCGATATAGTCCGTAAGAAAAAAAACCGGTGCTCTATATCGCGATTTAGAGCCCGGAGAAAAAACGTCACACCAATCCTAATACTATAAAGGCAAACATTGAAAATAATCGGCACGACTTTCCACTTAACTCTTCAAAATGAGTAAAGGCAATCGCTGCGGGACCAATTTTATATTTAGAGATATTTTGCCGAGCCGTGAGAGACGGCCGTCTCTCTTCTTCTCGTTTCAAAACTGCTCGACGCTGATTGGCTGGTTTGAAGCAGAGAAGCATATTACTGTATTAAAGTATATTACTGTATTAAATTCATTAAGTGGAAAGTCGTGCCGATTATCCTTATAGTAAGTTAAAGCTGTGAGTACGTCTCCTGGGATGTACGTCTCCTGGGATTTAGGGGAAGTGAATTCTTAGGGGTGCTTAAATTTAGACAGGTACCTAATTAGGGTAATTTTTAGCGGGGAATCCGAATTTGAGGTCAAAATTTAGCTAAAATGTAGACAAATTTAGACAAAATGTACCTAAATTTTTGGAAGGGCCGTTTTTGGAAGAGATTTTTCTCTGTCCGTGTGTCCCGAATTTTTGGGAGGGCCATTTTTAACAGTGCTTATTTTTCTCTGTCCGTGTGTCCCGAATTTTTGGGAGGGCCATTTTTAACAGTGCTTATTTTTCTCTGTCCGTGTGTCCCGAATTTTTGGGAGGGCCATTTTTAACAGTGGTTATTTTTCTCTGTCCGTGTGTCCCGAATTTTTGGAAGGGCCATTTTTAACAGTGCTTATTTCTCTCTGTCCGTGTGTCCCGAATTTTTGGAAGGGCCATTTTTAACAGTGCTTATTTTTCTCTGTCCGTGTGTCCCGAATTTTTGGAAGGGCCATTTTTAACAGTGCTTATTTTTCTCTGTCCGTGTGTCCCGAATTTTTGGAAGGGCCATTTTTAACAGTGCTTATTTTTCTCTGTCCGTGTGTCCCGAATTTTTGGGAGGGCCATTTTTAACAGTGCTTATTTCTCTCTGTCCGTGTGTCCCGAATTTCTGGGAGGGCCATTTTTAACAGTGCTTATTTCTCTCTGTCCGTGTGTCCCGAATTTTTGGAAGGGCCATTTTTAACAGTGCTTATTTCTCTCTGTCCGTGTGTCCCGAATTTTTGGAAGGGCCATTCTATCCAAACATTCTATCCAACATATAGGCATAATGTACACAAAACTTTTAATAGGACTCCCGTAGGGAGTCGGGTGAGGGCCGAAGGCCCGAAATAGTCTCATGCTGCTCTACTCCCGAACAATCCTTACTCCCGAACAACCCAATCTGACCGCTGACGGCGGTGGGTATACTGATACAGACGAGGGCATACTGATGGCGGTGCGCGAAGCGATGACGAACCCAATCTCCCGCTGTGCACGCTAACCGCTTCCTAGCGAAGTGCGGGCCGCGAAGCGGCCCCACTTCGCTATTTTCAATGTTTGCCTTTAATAGATTACAGCAAAGATTGACATAATTTTGCCAATGACGTCATTAGCTGCACCGTTGAGCGTGAATGAAAATTATTTCATTCAAAAAAATGTTTAATAAAATTAAAGACTGGGTTGGAAAGTCGGTTTTTCATCAATTTTTTAATCTTGTTTTTTATACTAAACTGCTTAACGATACCACCTAAATGTCCAGCGGTTCACTTATTCCAGGATTCAGAATGATTTTTAGTATCCCTATATAATAACAGGCAACCGCGTTTCCGTCTGTCTGTCCGACAGGTAAATGTTCGGCACCTTTCCGTGGATAGATCGGGGCGAGTGATAGCTCATTTGAAAGCCCTGAGGCTGTAGGTCCCGACAAAATTTTCAGACCCAAAATTTGAATATTTGAATTCGCGCCAAAACCGAAAAACGTGTTTTTAAGGGTTTTGGATATGGGAAGTGATGTTTTTATGTTCCCAATCGATTTCTGAGGCGATTCTGGACAACTTTGCTTTTTACACTTTTTGATTTGGCGCATTTTTGAAAAAATCCACTTTTTGGCCAAAAATCGGGTTTTTTGATGAAATGTGTCTACGGGTCTGATTTTTGGCATCCGGGGGTTTTCGGATGTGCTGATCACGAATCTGACGTCAGATTCGAGATTTGAATATTTGAATTCGCGCCAAAACCGAAAAACGTGTTTTTAAGGGTTTTGACCTGGGGAAGTTACTAATGGGCGGGATGTTGCTAAAGGGCGGGATGTTACTAACGGCGGGATGTTGCTTGGTACAACTTCTACTCCCGAATAACCAATTCTGACCGCTGATGGCGGTGCGCGAAGCGATGAAGAACCCAATCTCCCGCTGTGCACACTCCCGCTTCCTAGCTGAGAGGGGCCGCGAAGCGGCCAATCTCAGCTAGTTAATAGTTATTATTGGGCAGGATTACAGGAGCGGAAACAGTACTCCGCTTCACTGTGATAAATTTTGATTAAATATTTATGTGTTTCATACAAGAAACGCGTTTCATATTTTAGGAGCCGGAAAATTTCACGGAATCCTATCCGGAATTTCACGTTCCAAGAGAAAGTACATCCGACAGAAAGCGAGAACTTCTTGACGGTATTTCCGACAATGATTCACTTGAAAGCACAAAAAAGAGGTATTGTCCTAATTATGAGTTAAAGATCAAAAGTATTACATAGGTAGAATTATTATGGACTATTAAGCTGAAAAAACTATCCTTTTATATGACCTTAAACAGAAACTTCGGAAAAGTGGTGATGAATGAAGAACAGCTGGGATCTGGCGGTCATTGCTCACTTGACGTGAATCGCAGCAATGCAAATGGCCCCAGTCGATATGTAAATCCATCGCTAATGAATGCAATATTTTCTCGACGAAATGGTAATCCCTCCCCCATAGAGAGTTACAAACCGTCAGGACGGACTTTTCACCTGAGGCATTGATTTCATGCTCAGGGGCTTCCATTCGGTGAGAAAACATGCCCCGAAAAAAAATTTTTGAAATTCGCACATTGTACCCCTGTTTTGGCCCCCTCAAAGTTAGGCCACGCCCCCATTTTTCCTGTCCGTCCGCCCCGATTGTTTAGAAATATCCACCAAGCGCCCAGAGGCGTGTGATAGCTCAATCGCTTCCTCTCGATGAGCCTGGGTGGGGAAAATTGAAATTTTCGCGATCTAACGACAGAAATCGAAGTTATGAGCCCTGAGGGCATTTGTCGAGATCTGGCGTTCCTGACCACCTCCAGAGGCGAGTGAGGTGTCAAATGATAGCTCTCGGTGAGTCAAAACGAATGGCACAAGAATTTTTGGGATCGGACCACACACGATGGAGATATTTGCCCCGAGGGCATTTATCTTAAAATGGCTTATATAAGCCATTTTGAGCGTGCGTTGGAGCGGCCGAAGGCCGCGACGGACGTACAACCCAATCAGGAGCTCGACAATTAGGTGCACGTTGTGTGGGCCATGCCGGGATCCGAGCGGCGCTTCGCGCCGCTCGGATCCCGGCATGGCCCACACAATGTGCACCTAATTGTCGAGTTCCCAAACCTCTTTATTGTAGGTATAACGCAACGATTACCCGTATTAAACCCTGTAAATCTATACTGTTTTCTAGACGGCCGAAGGCCGAGTTCTTTTCGCGTAGCGGAGACCAAACTTTTATTCATTTTCACCCAATTAAAATTTATTGACCAACGAATTCAATCTAAACCACGAATATAGACTCCCGACAGCTAGCCGAACTCTGCTCGGCTAGTCTAATGTTTTAGTTTTATTGCTCTTTTTTCAACAATCGATATATTTTCATTTATTTCTTTTCCAGAAATTTTCTTCTATACTCACTTTTATAACTCAATAACTTCTATACAGAGCTTCTATATCTTTGACATTGACGACAAAAACCGTATAGAAGCTATGGTACTTCTTCACTTGGGGGCAGGTTTTTCATGAAATTCCGGGGCTCCAGAGATTTTGCCAATTTGGCTGGTCAAGGGGTTTTAAGATACGGAAAATCCGAATTTGACATTATTTTATGGTAATAGGACAATTTGCCAACCGGACGTTTTGCCAACTGGACGTTTTGCCAACAGGACGTTTTGCCAACTCCTTATAAAAGTGACGTTTTGCCAACTCCTTATAAAACGGACGTTTTGCCACCTGGACGTTTTGCCAACTGGACGTTTTGCCAACTCCTTATAAAAGTGACGTTTTGCCAACTAATTTTGCCAACTCCGATTTCACCTCCTGATTTTTGAATATTTCATCTATATTTATTCAAAAGTTCACTAATAACAAAACTAATAAACAATAAATAGTCACAAAAAGTTTACTCCTCCTCCAATGTTTCATTTTCTTCCTCGTCTTCATTAGGCACGCGCAGACCGTCGACAAATCCTTGTATTACCAAACCTAGCAGATGCACGGCATCGATGATCCAAGCCTAAGCCTGCACAGCAGCCTAAGCCCCAAGCCTAAGTTCGGGATTCTGCACAGCAGCCTAAGCCCCAAGCCTAAGATTAAGTCCTTCCCCCGCCTGCCCAGCGGCCTAAGCCCCAAGCCTAAGTTCGGTGGAGTCTGTACAGCAGCCTAAGGCCATATCTCGAAATTGTGAGATCCAATCTTGAAAATTCCTTCGGATTCGTGATCAGCATGGTCGAAAACCCCTATTAGACGTTTTCAGACAAAATTGCGAAAAAAAAATTTTTTTGGAACCATAGGGGATTTCGAGAATGGATTTCGAGAATTGCCCCAGGGCAAAAAAGTTCTAGTTGCATTTCTCCATCCTAATTTTGTGTTTTTCGGACTTCTCTCATCAAATGGAGGCGATTGACACCGGTTTCGGGCACCTACGGCACAGATCTCAAAGTGCAGCGTAGCCCAAATAACGGCATGTCTGCTCTGACTAGTCATTGCTTTCTTTGATGCACTCAATAAGCTGAAAAAAGGTAAAATTTCACTAACCGTAACTGTAGTAGGAGAAATATCCTTTTTATAAGGAGTTGGCAAAAAATCCAGTTGGCAAAACGTCCGTTTTATAAGGAGTTGGCAAAACGTCACTTTTATAAGGAGTTGGCAAAACGTCCGTTTTATAAGGAGTTGGCAAAACGTCACTTTTATAAGGTGTTGAGCGCAGAGGATGTCTTTGTCTGCCCGGTTATTTCCCACTTCCTCTGTAAAGCAATGGGAAATAATCGGGCAGACAAAGACATTCTCTGCGCTCTAACCTTTGTGTTGTCTTTTCGGTGTGCCGCACACTAGCCCTTATTTGACATCCTCTCAACATATCACACGGGCCAAATTTCACCGAATTTGGGTTTTAACCAAAAAATACCCATTTCAATTGCCGCCGTTTTAGTGACATGTTTACATTTTTCATGACCGGCGGGCGTACAGCTATGCAGCCAGCTTTTCAGATACAGATAATAGGGGTACCCCCAAGGGGTAAAATGACTTTAATAATGTCCCCCCCCTACGCTGTTATGGCCAATCAAAGCCGGATTTTTGGCACGTTTGGGTTATCGACTTTGCTAACCACGAATCTGAAGTGCGTTCAGTCAATCTCTTTCATCACTCTCATCCCTATCTCATCACTCTTTCGCCTCTCTCACTCTCTGCAATCACTCACTCACGTTCTGTCATCACTCTCCAACGCCTCTCCCATCACCCTCTGACATTACTCTCTCACTGTCTGACATTACATTCTCTTTCATCACTCACTCACTGATGCAAATCACTGATCGAAAATTCTAGGCTTTATTTTTCTCTACCGTAATAGGCTAAAATGAGATCAGAAACAGAAAAAGGCTGAAAAACATTACCCCTCCCCAAGCGAAGAAGCACCAAGCTAGTGAAAAATTCAAAATCAGTATGGAAGGGAAGAAATAAGGAACACAAAGAGTGATTTTACGTAATTTGATAATTGCTAATAACTACCTTTTCCTTGACGATTTGGCAAATGGCTTAATTGATTAATTTTAGATAGTGTCGAGCACCCAACAACTTCTTTCCAAGTCACCTCAAGCGTTCCGGATGATTCTTCTCAAAAACAAATTATTACGAAGCTGTTCATCGTAATTTCTCAGGGAATCGTGTACTATGAAACTAATGACCGTCGTGTACATGAATATGAATCTCTGAGCGACTGTGTGGAAACGCTTGCAGGAAGTGAGCTTTGCAGGTATGAATGCGAAGTCGTGATTCAATTCTACGCAGACGACACGGGAATACCGTTAAATTACCGATATTCAGAAAGAAAAAGAAGAGGAAAGAAATATAAACAAGAATTTTCTTCTCTTGAGCAACTGAAAGCCTTCGCGCGACAACTTCATTCCATTGCATTCCTTTGGGCCGATATCACTGTCAATGCGAATTTTGGCCCTTTCAAGAAAAAGAGCAACAAATCGCCTTCCCAATTCGATTACTGTTCCGAGCTATTCAGCCGTGAGCGATCTATTTTGAAATGCAAAAAATTGGGCGTCACTCTCGTCGATAATTGGTCATTGTCTATTGTCACCAATGTGGTCGATCGCTGCGACGAATGTGAGCTACTGCTTGAGGAAGTATCATCTGGAAACTATCAACTGCACGAGGCATTCTTGCAGGAGATCTACGAAAGGAAATTGATACAGAAAATAGCTGTTACTTTGTCTATTCCTGAACTTGAGAATGTAAATGACTTCATAGAAAAATTGAAAGAGGTAAGTGAGGGAAGGGACGTTAAATCTGCGCTCCAACTACAGTATGCCAGCGCTAGGTGAAATACGGTGTCGGTCTATTATACTGACCCTTCGAAAAACGCATCATAGACCCATGGTGTCATTGTAAAAGTTGTTTGTCTCGACGAGACAAGAAAAAAACTAATTTTTTCGGAGATTTCTAGAAGATTCTAGAATTTTAGTTTGACTCCGGGAATCTACGGAGTCAGACAGTGAGCCAGACTCCGCCAAACAACGGAGTGATCGCTCCATCATTCCACGGAGTGAAATTCAATGGGTCACAAGGCCTTTGAAGTTTTCTGCAACCATGGGTCCGAGTCCATGCAGCTATGTTTTAGGCTCCCGAACAAACAATTAGGTAGGCGCTAATGAATGCAATATTTTCTCGACGAAATGGTAATCCCTCCCCCATAGAGAGTTACAAACCGTCAGGACGGACTTTTCACCTGAGGCATTGATTTCATGCTCAGGGGCTTCCATTCGGTGAGAAAACATGCCCCGAAAAAAAATTTTTGAAATTCGCACATTGTACCCCTGTTTTGGCCCCCTCAAAGTTAGGCCACGCCCCCATTTTTCCTGTCCGTCCGCCCCGATTGTTTAGAAATATCCACCAAGCGCCCAGAGGCGTGTGATAGCTCAATCGCTTCCTCTCGATGAGCCTGGGTGGGGAAAATTGAAATTTTCGCGATCTAACGACAGAAATCGAAGTTATGAGCCCTGAGGGCATTTGTCGAGATCTGGCGTTCCTGACCACCTCCAGAGGCGAGTGAGGTGTCAAATGATAGCTCTCGGTGAGTCAAAACGAATGGCACAAGAATTTTTGGGATCGGACCACACACGATGGAGATATTTGCCCCGAGGGCATTTATCTTAAAATGGCTTATATAAGCCATTTTGAGCGTGCGTTGGAGCGGCCGAAGGCCGCGACGGACGTACAACCCAATCAGGAGCTCGACTATTAGGTGCACGTTGTGTGGGCCATGCCGGGATCCGAGCGGCGCTTCGCGCCGCTCGGATCCCGGCATGGCCCACACAATGTGCACCTAATTGTCGAGTTCCCAAACCTCTTTATTGTAGGTATAACGCAACGATTACCCGTATTAAACCCTGTAAATCTATACTGTTTTCTAGACGGCCGAAGGCCGAGTTCTTTTCGCGTAGCGAATACCAAAACTTTTATTCATTTTCACCCAATTAAAATTTATTGACCAACGAATTCAATCTAAACCACGAATATAGACTCCCGACAGCTAGCCGAACTCTGCTCGGCTAGTCTAATGTTTTAGTTTTATTGCTCTTTTTTCAACAATCGATATATTTTCATTTATTTCTTTTCCAGAAATTTTCTTCTATACTCACTTTTATAACTCAATAACTTCTATACAGAGCTTCTATATCTTTGACATTGACGACAAAAACCGTATAGAAGCTATGGTACTTCTTCACTTGGGGG
This sequence comes from Ditylenchus destructor, assembly GCA_022814885.1. NCBI lineage: Eukaryota > Metazoa > Nematoda > Chromadorea > Rhabditida > Anguinidae > Ditylenchus > Ditylenchus destructor. The sequence goes on along the minus strand of JAKKPZ010000093.1, from coordinate 122,931 downwards.
CAGGTTTTTCATGAAATTCCGGGGCTCCAGAGATTTTGCCAATTTGGCTGGTCAAGGGGTTTTAAGATACGGAAAATCCGAATTTGACATTATTTTATGGTAATAGGACAATTTGCCAACCGGACGTTTTGCCAACTGGACGTTTTGCCAACAGGACGTTTTGCCAACTCCTTATAAAAGTGACGTTTTGCCAACTCCTTATAAAACGGACGTTTTGCCACCTGGACGTTTTGCCAACTGGACGTTTTGCCAACTCCTTATAAAAGTGACGTTTTGCCAACTAATTTTGCCAACTCCGATTTCACCTCCTGATTTTTGAATATTTCATCTATATTTATTCAAAAGTTCACTAATAACAAAACTAATAAACAATAAATAGTCACAAAAAGTTTACTCCTCCTCCAATGTTTCATTTTCTTCCTCGTCTTCATTAGGCACGCGCAGACCGTCGACAAATCCTTGTATTACCAAACCTAGCAGATGCACGGCATCGATGATCCAAGCCTAAGCCTGCACAGCAGCCTAAGCCCCAAGCCTAAGTTCGGGATTCTGCACAGCAGCCTAAGCCCCAAGCCTAAGATTAAGTCCTTCCCCCGCCTGCCCAGCGGCCTAAGCCCCAAGCCTAAGTTCGGTGGAGTCTGTACAGCAGCCTAAGGCCATATCTCGAAATTGTGAGATCCAATCTTGAAAATTCCTTCGGATTCGTGATCAGCATGGTCGAAAACCCCTATTAGACGTTTTCAGACAAAATTGCGAAAAAAAAATTTTTTTGGAACCATAGGGGATTTCGAGAATGGATTTCGAGAATTGCCCCAGGGCAAAAAAGTTCTAGTTGCATTTCTCCATCCTAATTTTGTGTTTTTCGGACTTCTCTCATCAAATGGAGGCGATTGACACCGGTTTCGGGCACCTACGGCACAGATCTCAAAGTGCAGCGTAGCCCAAATAACGGCATGTCTGCTCTGACTAGTCATTGCTTTCTTTGATGCACTCAATAAGCTGAAAAAAGGTAAAATTTCACTAACCGTAACTGTAGTAGGAGAAATATCCTTTTTATAAGGAGTTGGCAAAAAATCCAGTTGGCAAAACGTCCGTTTTATAAGGAGTTGGCAAAACGTCACTTTTATAAGGAGTTGGCAAAACGTCCGTTTTATAAGGAGTTGGCAAAACGTCACTTTTATAAGGTGTTGAGCGCAGAGGATGTCTTTGTCTGCCCGGTTATTTCCCACTTCCTCTGTAAAGCAATGGGAAATAATCGGGCAGACAAAGACATTCTCTGCGCTCTAACCTTTGTGTTGTCTTTTCGGTGTGCCGCACACTAGCCCTTATTTGACATCCTCTCAACATATCACACGGGCCAAATTTCACCGAATTTGGGTTTTAACCAAAAAATACCCATTTCAATTGCCGCCGTTTTAGTGACATGTTTACATTTTTCATGACCGGCGGGCGTACAGCTATGCAGCCAGCTTTTCAGATACAGATAATAGGGGTACCCCCAAGGGGTAAAATGACTTTAATAATGTCCCCCCCCCCTACGCTGTTATGGCCAATCAAAGCCGGATTTTTGGCACGTTTGGGTTATCGACTTTGCTAACCACGAATCTGAAGTGCGTTCAGTCAATCTCTTTCATCACTCTCATCCCTATCTCATCACTCTTTCGCCTCTCTCACTCTCTGCAATCACTCACTCACGTTCTGTCATCACTCTCCAACGCCTCTCCCATCACCCTCTGACATTACTCTCTCACTGTCTGACATTACATTCTCTTTCATCACTCGCTCACTGATGCAAATCACTGATCGAAAATTCTAGGCTTTATTTTTCTCTACCGTAATAGGCTAAAATGAGATCAGAAACAGAAAAAGGCTGAAAAACATTACCCCTCCCCAAGCGAAGAAGCACCAAGCTAGTGAAAAATTCAAAATCAGTATGGAAGGGAAGAAATAAGGAACACAAAGAGTGATTTTACGTAATTTGATAATTGCTAATAACTACCTTTTCCTTGACGATTTGGCAAATGGCTTAATTGATTAATTTTAGATAGTGTCGAGCACCCAACAACTTCTTTCCAAGTCACCTCAAGCGTTCCGGATGATTCTTCTCAAAAACAAATTATTACGAAGCTGTTCATCGTAATTTCTCAGGGAATCGTGTACTATGAAACTAATGACCGTCGTGTACATGAATATGAATCTCTGAGCGACTGTGTGGAAACGCTTGCAGGAAGTGAGCTTTGCAGGTATGAATGCGAAGTCGTGATTCAATTCTACGCAGACGACACGGGAATACCGTTAAATTACCGATATTCAGAAAGAAAAAGAAGAGGAAAGAAATATAAACAAGAATTTTCTTCTCTTGAGCAACTGAAAGCCTTCGCGCGACAACTTCATTCCATTGCATTCCTTTGGGCCGATATCACTGTCAATGCGAATTTTGGCCCTTTCAAGAAAAAGAGCAACAAATCGCCTTCCCAATTCGATTACTGTTCCGAGCTATTCAGCCGTGAGCGATCTATTTTGAAATGCAAAAAATTGGGCGTCACTCTCGTCGATAATTGGTCATTGTCTATTGTCACCAATGTGGTCGATCGCTGCGACGAATGTGAGCTACTGCTTGAGGAAGTATCATCTGGAAACTATCAACTGCACGAGGCATTCTTGCAGGAGATCTACGAAAGGAAATTGATACAGAAAATAGCTGTTACTTTGTCTATTCCTGAACTTGAGAATGTAAATGACTTCATAGAAAAATTGAAAGAGGTAAGTGAGGGAAGGGACGTTAAATCTGCGCTCCAACTACAGTATGCCAGCGCTAGGTGAAATACGGTGTCGGTCTATTATACTGACCCTTCGAAAAACGCATCATAGACCCATGGTGTCATTGTAAAAGTTGTTTGTCTCGACGAGACAAGAAAAAAACTAATTTTTTCGGAGATTTCTAGAAGATTCTAGAATTTTAGTTTGACTCCGGGAATCTACGGAGTCAGACAGTGAGCCAGACTCCGCCAAACAACGGAGTGATCGCTCCATCATTCCACGGAGTGAAATTCAATGGGTCACAAGGCCTTTGAAGTTTTCTGCAACCATGGGTCCGAGTCCATGCAGCTATGTTTTAGGCTCCCGAACAAACAATTAGGTAGGCTTAAGAGGGACAGAAGGGATAGAATCCGGTTACCTTTTTCTATAGTTTCTCACTACATCAATTTTTTTCATGAAAAGCATGAAAAAATCTGTTAAACTCCAACTTGATGTAGACAAAAATTTTAGACACATTTACATCAAATTTGTAACGATTCAAAACTTCTTTTTCGTAAAAGATTGGATCCAATATTGCAAAATTAACTTTAAAACTTGTAGAATAGACTTAGTCGAATATTGTGTAAAGAAAATGATTTTGTAAAATAAATGTCAAACTGTTTCTATAAAGGTTATTTATCATTCCTAACAGTTTGAAGTTTAAAGCAATTATTTTAGCGATTCCGACGTGCTCCTCAAAAATGTTTCAAATTCGAACTCCTTGCGCATTCGATGGAAATTCGCAAATTCACACTCAAATTTCGGGATTGCATACTGAAGGCCAAGGAATCAAAAAACTACCTTAAAACTGTGATTGTTGAGCAACGCGCCATTGGTTCTTGATTCAAATGAAACGCATTACTGTAACCTACCATAACCATATCAGTTACTCTAACGAACAAACGAATCGTGAATCGAATTGTATTTTATCAGCTTTTCTATCAGAATTGAAACTAACGTATCTCTGAATCTTTTCACGTTTCTACTATGATTGACCATTTTAATTTTGTATGGCAAATAAAATTTTCGGAACTAATTACTTTTTTAATAACATAAGTCGATTGTCCACTCAATCTAAGTCGTTGTCACCTCATAGTTAGACCCTTGTGCCACTAGGATTCGCGCAAGTGAAGTACCGCTATGGTAAATCGACCCCTCTGAGTCAGAATTCGGCATGAATTTTCCGTGGAACCTTCTATGACCTATGGATGGTGTTGGATCCTTCGGAGTGCGGAAATCAGGGAACGGCATCGGACTTCCATGAGAATCCCGCCACTCGCGAGGAGGGAAATGGGCGAGGGAATAGAATGGGGGAAATGGGCGAGGGATCCAACCCTATTCTGTAACGAGTGTGCATGCGTAGGATTGTTCATCTCAATCGTTGAATATTGGGCATTGACTATCGTCACTAACAAGTTATGCGCCTCTGAGCGAATATTTGCCGATTCTTCTATAGAACGTTCTTTATAAGGAATATAAAGTTGGAATTCAATGCAATGCCTCTGACCGTGGCATACTAATGAAATGCTTTGAAAATTGGCTAAAATAAGAATTATGAAAACTTAAATCAAAAATCTTGAAAAATATCTAATTTTTCCTGTCATTAAATTTTTATTGAAATTCTAATATTTTCTCTTTGCTACAATTTGTATTTTAACGGGACTATTTATAGCGATTCAAACGCACCCCGCATAAGCGTTTCAAGTTCGGACTGTGCTCGCCTTCAATGGACATCCCTCTCTATTTAAAAGCTACGTCACATAAATAAAGTATAAGAACTCATGGTTAATACCTGTTTAAGAGCTCATGGTAGTACCTGTTTGAATTTATCAATTGGAAGTCAATAAGCTTTTCAATTTTATATCTGTCCGCTAAAAAGCTATGTCACATATAATACAGTATAATAACTCATGGTTAGTACCTGTCTTGATTTCTCAATTACCTGTCAGTATATCTTATTTCCAAGTCCTCCTTTCCATTGATTGACTTCGCCCCTAACTCTTTCAGTCATTTCATTCGGGAGTGAGAAGTATTGTTGTGCTATTTGTTGCCTCAAGTCTGAAAAAGATCACAGAAAATACTTTCATCTCTCACCTTTTTCATGCCTTTCTAAAGCGGGCTGTTCATTTTCGGCCGGCAACCTAGAACAACTGTCATCCGGGAGCCAAAGTGCAAACTTCTCGGATCCCGACTCAAGAATGATAGAAGAAAGGAGCCGGAAAAGAGCCAAATGATTGGCATGTCCCGGGGACTAAGTGATATAATATTTTTGCTTTGACTGGCCGCGTAGTTTGCCTTCAGGAAGGGCTGTCGGGAAGGCCCTTCCTTTATGCCTCGAAGCGGGTTCATTTTTCGTGGTTTGGGCGACCCAAATCCATTATGTGTGGTTAATTGTCTCAAGCGATAGAATAATATGGTTTGATGTTCCACAAACAATTTTCAAGGTGTCAAAAATAGAAAATTATCATAAATCTTCAGACTATCGTCCTCAAGATTTTTATAGCTTCAGGGCTTTAACCAAAACACCATTCTATGTGTGATCTATGACTTTCACTACATACTTAGATAACGTATTAAAGTTAGCCAGTTTCCTAGTAAATGTATGTTTCCTGTTTTATGGGAGATCAATTTGAAGAGTTAATTTTTTACTTTTTTAGACTACGGAGTTCATTTACTTTCCTAAAGCATGCTATTATGTTACTTGTGTCTGTAGTAATAAACTATTTAAAAACACAAAAAATACCAGAAAAAATCGGTGGAAATCCAAACTATAAAAATTTGAAATTAGAGAAATTTTTCATCAAAATTTGTGAAATTTTGCTAGTTTTTCATCTTGAGCTATTAATTTATTTACAAAAACAATTACCATCTCACTTATATATTTTGTCCTTTAGTTTCTTCTTTTTTCTTAAATTAATTTGGTGCGCCGATAATTTATTACACGTTCTCGACTTCTTCCTCCTCTATCAGCTTGAGGAATTTAGAGTATTCATAGGAAAGTCAATTCACATAAAGTCCATTGCTAGCCTTCAGTAGTATTCTTTGGCTTTCCAATATTTGAGTAGCAAATACTGTATTTCCCCTAACAGAAGCCCCCTAGGCAGTTTTGAATTAAGTTTTTCATAATTTTAAATTTTCCACGATCGAAATAGTAATTTGGAAACAATAATGACCTTTTAAAGTCCTTCTGGTAGAAATGTATGATTGGAGTTCCATAGGATAATACAGAATTCACCATACTTTTAGTATTCGTAACGCTATAAAACATCCTGCAAAGATCACCTTTGAAATAAACCTTATTATAACCGGCGATATATGATATCGTGACCTCGCGTCATTACTTAGCTTTTCTCAATGCCTCGACACTTTCGAACACGTGTCTCAGCGCGGTTAAACTTCAAACGCGCTGGGACAGGAATTTTTCTAGACGGCTTTTGGTCACAACTAATGTGTTTTAAACTTTAAAGCACAAAATATCTGTGGCCAAAAACCGCGTAGATAATTCCTCAGAAACTTCTCTTAATATATTTCTCGAATGTATAATGGATTGATTGTGTTCCGATATGTTGAATGAGTCATATCAAATCGTTTCTTACCAGCCTACGGGAACCGGTTATTTCAAGCACGGTCATGTCACCCACATTGCCATTTTTGGCATAACTTTTTCTGGAACATTCTGGAAGAATGATAATAACTCAAATAAAATCAAAAACTCAGGACATTCAATTGAACCAATATCTGCCGTATCTCAGAACGTCGAGATCAGGGGGTTTTATCACAATTTTGGGAGTTTGGCGAAGCATTCTTGGAATTATAAATCTCTCTGAACATTGTGGCGATATACAGCAGACATTGGGTCTTAGTTTTTGCCGAGCTATTACCCATTCTTCTAGAATGTTCTATAAAAGTCAAATTAAGACAGTGGGGTGAAATGACCGGCGGTTGAAATGAAGAATCCAGATTTTTTATCACTAATCCTGATTCAATATGTCATAATTAAGTTTTCCTCAAAACTCAACTATGGGCATATTGAATCGGGATTAATGATTGTTAGAGTAATAATTTGTTTTTCAAATTTCACTTTTTATAAACTGTTTTACCTGTCCAATTTTAGGTATCCTGGAAACTCGACAAGATTGTTTATTTGTATACCTTTGCCAATTTCCAAAAAATGCAAAAGGTCTGGGAGTGGGTCCGCGACAAACGCCGAACTACTGTGCGAAAGTGGAACAGTTCCACGGGCTTCGGTCGAGAAAACGGCGCTCTGCTCAAATCAGGTGACTTTGACCAATTCGTAGCGGTCGCATCAAACCCTGCACTGACGTTTGGCAGTACCCAAAATGTCGATACGAGTGTTGGGCCTGACGCCAATGGCAATGCACAAAAGGTCAGAAAAAATGCGCGGACATGTTCACAATCTGCGAGAGGCGTTTCTGGACCCTCTCCAGTGCCCATTCCGAGGAAGGGAAAAAGTCTAAAAAATCAGACTGAGAGAAAATCAGGTGAACTTTTTAAATTTTCTTGTTTAGTGTAAATTTCTCTTACAGTCAAGTCAATGTACTTGATCCTTAGGATTAAGTCCTTAAGATTAAGTGAAAGGTACTTGTGATATCCTAGTTCATCTTGCATGGATACTTTTTAGTCTTTCAAGTCATTCACCAGATAGAGAATTTTGCATATTGCTAGATTTCTGAACAGTGATTCCAAAAGTGATAGTAGTTTTACTATAGCCATCACTTTTGGAATCCCTGTTTCGGATTCTGGAGATCAAATTTCGCGCACATTCAGATGCTAGATCGAGCGACCAACAACAATTGCTGCAAATCCCCACCCATCACAGAGAAGGAAGCTTCCGGAGACTGAAACGGCGTTTGACTCCAAATTTCAAAAAGAAGACACAACAAAATATAAGCCATCAGGCGGATCCGGAATACGAGGCGGAACTTATGCAAAGCTCATCAATGACCACTCCTTTGATAATTTGTCCGGAACCGGAACCAAATGTTGCCGGCGGCCAAAGCACGGATTCTTTGAACAATCCGGCAAGTGTGTCGGATATGTGGCAGAAACAGCCCAAAGCATTAGGCGACGACAACCCTCATGAGGGAATGCGGTTATTGCTCATAGAGGATGACTCATCACAGATGTGTGGGATTAACAATGCAGTTAGTTATTTTATTTTGGGTGGAATGCGAGATTTAGTGGAAAACGAGATTGAGAACATTGATTTTTGGAATCTGCCATATTTTCAGATTTATCAAAAATCTTTTTGTCTGATTTTAAGACAAAAAATGAAACATTATATGAGGTTTTCAAACAAAAAACACATTTTTGAATTTACATTTTTCCAGAAAGGGTCCTCTTCCAGATTATGGTTCCATTTTTCTCAAAAGTGCTCAGATTTCCATATTTAAAAGTAACGACTCACGTTATACTTTTGAACTTTTTTGACGAATTTTTGTCTGACTCAATATACAAAAGTTTCGAAATGATGTGAGCACATTTTCTTTTGATTTATTGATTTTGCAACTTCCCAAAAAAGCTTTGACGTCAATGGCCGGAGGATCCGGGGGATGGCAACTGTGGGAAGCAATATAACGTGGGAAGCTAAAGAGTAAAGAAAAAGTGACAGTTGTTTACAATCTTTATGGGCTTCGAAACGGAAGAAAAATAGGCGATAATTACATAGTAAACAGTTATTATAGACAAAGGTACACATTGGGGGATCAGATTAAGAAAAAAGAATAACAAGGAAAATTGTTAAGAAAACCTCTTAACAGGTAACAATGAAAATCTCACACGCGATGTCGAAATTTGGAGCAATTTTTTTGGTAATATACTCTAACCGAAAAAATCCGAATGCGTTTGAATTTCCGCCATTTTTAAAGGAAATCTTCTAGAGAGATTCTAGATCGGCTACGGCTATTTTTTGGTTCCCAATTTTTGGTGGGAATTAAAGCGCGTTCGGAATTTGTTTTTCGATTAGAGAAAATATATCTAAATATACCCAGCGCATACCTAGAGGGTATGGGCCAAAGCCAGGGGCGCAACCAGGATTTTTTTTTGGGGGGGGTACGTTTCAGTGGAAATGGCCATTTAGGGGGGTACACTTTTTTTGGTACCCCCAACTTTTGGATTTTGGGGGGGGAGGGGTACCGGACCAAATTTTGCCCAAATTTGCACTGATTTACACTCATTTTTTCAAATTTTCCCATTTTTTGGGGGGGGGGGGTACGTACCCCCGGTACCCCCTGGTTGCGCCACTGGCCAAAGCGATATGGAATCCAAAGGGTATGAATCCAAACCAAACCCCCGAAGTTAGAAAATACAGCGAAACTTTTACCTAAGTGCAACCGACAATATTTCTAGAGTGCAACTTCGCTCTCACCACCTAATTTTTCTGTTAATCGGAATGTAAAACTATTTTCTTCTCGTGTGCGGATCGATTTTATTCTAACGATTTTAATTTTTAGCATTATCAATTTAATACGAGGAAATTATTTACATTTTCGCGCAAAAATTCAAATTTGAAATTTGGGAAAATTTAAAATATTATTCAAAATTTTCATTCAAAATCATTCTGTTCCAATTATTTTCAACAAAGAAAGAATTCAAAATACCGTAAATCCTCTAATAAGTCCCCCGGAGGACTTATTGTTTCGTAAGGGTTTTCAAAAAAATTTTCAAATTTCAAAGTCAATTTTCTCCGATATTTTCGATGACAAAGTTTTGGCATTGGGGTTTTTCTTACGTAACTCGACGAGATCTATACGAATATGCACTTAGTTTTTTTCGGGCGGGTCCGCAAGTACGTTTGGCATTCTGTTGGAGGGGGGACTTATTTGAGGGGAGGGACTTAATTGAGGGGAGGGACTTATTAGAGGATTTACGGTATATAATTTTCCAAAATAAGCTATGATAAGCAATTGTTATTCAGTAACAAAAAAAATTTCAAAACTTCTAGCATTACGTCCCAGCTGACTTTTCAAACCAAACATACTTCAATCTAATGACTTATTATTTAGTTTGGCTCTTCGGAAGGCGACAATCTTTCGAGATCCGACTTGGATGTGTCTGAAAACCGGTCAACTCTCGGTGTTCCGAGCAGCATTGCAGTTGAACCTCCTTCATCCGGAGCAAGTATCAATACCGAAGACGAGGATGAAGAACCGTTTATTCAGCTCGAACCACCTGTCGATCAACTATCTGCGGATCAGAAAACCGAAGTCGCTAAATTGGAGGAAAATTTGGCAGAAAGCCAAGGCCAAAACGAGTCAAATTTGGATTGCAGAGTGGTGACAGATGTCACACCTGCGCAAATGAGTCACTCGTTCACAGCTCCGGCCATCAAGTCCGCCATACCAGTGCCTGTAGGATCAATGTCTGTGAAAACGACTCGCCGGAAGCTGAGATTCATGGTTCCACAGGTAGGGTTAATAATTTAACATAAGTGTTATATTGAATTATACAAAGCGGCGTTCAATCAGAAAAACCCATTCAAACTTTGCATAAATTTGGCACTGTTTTCTGTGGTTCTACGCCAGTTCCTCCGGACCATTCCCCGCCTAGGGCATTTCCCTGCATTCCTTTTCTCTCCAGGACATTTCCCCGAACCTTTTTTCTTTCTACCCATTTTGCTGAAAATATATCCCAGTAGATCCATGACCAGCAGGTTTTGATGACTAAATAGAAATTCATTTGAAATTTTGACTCTAAACGTGACTCACATCTATTTCAGCAAAGCACATCCCAAAACAGCTCAAAAAGCTAGTATTTTCGGAAACTTGCTAACTGATGCTCATTCAACCCTACCATTTGAATGTCTGCACATAATCTACTAAACAAAATTGCCTTTTGTTTTTAAAGTTTCTGAATATGCACATTTTTGAATCGCGATTGAATATTAGCGCCAGTTCTTAGTGTATCCAATATTCAATATCCTTCTCTATCGTTTGATGAGTGTACGACCTGGAGAAAAATTCTCAAAAGATATGTCAACGATTTGGAAATATTGGCTTAATATTAATTTTGTTATTTTTATGCCCATTTTCCAGAAAATTTAGTAAAAGTTAAGAGAGACAACAAAAAATTCGTAAGCTTTATAAATAAGTCAAACCATGTCCAAAAGTTGGATTACTATTTAAAGACTTTCAGCAAATTGCACTCTTCGAAATTCTACGTTTAGTTCAGTTTATGTTTAGACATCCGGGAAGCATTTTTTCAAACAAAAAGAACTGCGTTTCTAAAGCCCCTACAGCCGCTGCCCTAAGTGCAATGCCCTAGCCTACAAATCGAGGCAATGTCGTCCAATTTAGGTCTTTTGAAAACTGAGACCCACTCACGCTTTCTTTTTTGTTCAGGATCGTGTGGCTGGAGGATTCGTTCGTGGGTGTAATCTTTCCCGGTATTCTCCGTTCTGCTTTTAGTTTGGTTTTTAGTTTATCTCCCGGCCTTGCCATCAGAAAATCCCATGCGGCATTTAATTTAATGTAAATTGATCTCTCTCCAGTGGCAGAGCTTGACCTTTGTTTTTAGCTTAGTTTTTAATGTCACAGTTATTTTTAATGTCACCGTTATATTTTGGTTTTAATGGAATTCGGAGAATCCGAACATTGTATTACAGCCGTTTATTTTGGGCATTGTTTATTTTATGGAATGCAAGGAATTCAATCTCAAGTTTTGGAAAAATAAAGAGGAATTCGTCTGAAGGAATGGTTTGTTTTTGCGAATGGTTGTTCAAAACACACCCTCAGGCTATTTGCGTAACCTTTATAATTTCAAAGTTTAAGCACGTGATGTCATTTTGTTTTTGGTACTAAAAATTTCGACCAATTCCTGTGATACTTTGGGAGTATTTTATCTACACATTTTTGATACTCTAACAAAACTTTACCCAAAAAAGTTTAAACGGAACTTGAAATTGTAATCTACCGAAGAGGTGGAAAGCATAATGGATTTTAGCGTAAAAATTATTTATGGGACACTGTAGAAAATTATGTTTGCAAAATTCCTGTAGTTTTCCATAATATTTTTGTGTCAAATTTTAACTTTTTATACGAAAATCCCTTTTCCGGTTGTTACGATCAGTAGCCCCCAGTAGACGGACTGACAGCTGCGAAAACCGAAACATTTTGATACCCCTTCCCAAAAAAATTGTCTAGAGACGACACCATACTAGATAGAAAATCCTAATACACGATGTAATGAGATATAGGGGCTCAGCACCAAACGACCAAATAGGTGGCCTCACCTGTTCAATGAAAAGGTTGAAAAGGTCAGGTGTTTCTTTTTTACAACAACCTATTGATTCTCCTACGGAAAAGGCTTATGCAAAACTTGTATGGAAATCGTTTTGAGATCTGGACACCATTTTCGAGGAACGTTACTTGTTACAAAAATAACAAATTATTCTGACAATTTCACGATGGAATTCGTAAATTTTTTGAAAAATGAAAACTAGGAGAAAAATGAATGTCATATTTTTTGCAAAATTTGTTTAAAATATTTAATGTTTAACAAATTTTGTTTAACAAAATTGTTTCCTACAATTATTTTAATTTTTCGTTTCTTAACTGAAAGTTGAATTAAAAATTTGCGTTTAAGGCTTTTATTTAAACTTCTCTTTACGATTTTTCATGTGTAAATTTTTAATGAATTGACATTTAAATAAATCTGTCATTAGTCGTCAAATGTTGCGAAGCTAGTGTTGTAAATTTGACATTTCGGCAGTACTTCCTCTGGGATAATTCCAGTATCCCGGAACAATATTCTTTCAAAAACCTATTTTAAATGCATGCTTATTTTCGCGGAAACTTTGCAAATTTATGATTCCTTCGGCTCCAATTTTTGGGTTTGCTACTCACTTTTTGGTTCGCTGGACTCTTCATGTATCTAGAAAGCTGCCAAACCATTATATGTTGAAACTTTTTTGGTAAAAAATTAACAAACGATGAAAATATTTGTTGGTAAATCTAACAAATTTGTCTACTATTTTATTTGATTTTCATTAGAGTACTCATCTTTTTTTTATTTCATTTCATTCTCAAAATTTTTATTAAAAAATGTATCTACGAAATTTTTGACACCCCTGAAAATACTTCTGGCTTCAGACTTTAGGTATTATATTATTTCTCTTAGGTGATGTAAGTTATGTATTCCTCAGCATTTTGCATAGAAATGTAATGTATGGACAAGTCGCCTGAGGATTACGGAGCAAAGTTCACGTTTGCACGTTTCGGCTTATTAGACTGTTCATTAGCACAAAGATACGGTACTTCGATGCAGAATAACAAGCAATTATAAGTTTGACCACCCACTGGGGACTTATATTGGAGCTATGGAGAGTCAATATTTTGTTAACCGCCAACGTTTTGCTGGTTTTTGTCACATGTTTTGATCTTTGGACGTATAAATTCCTAATAGCGTTTTTTACTTTACCTAGAAAAGGAAAATAATCACAATTTTTCGGAAAGTCCGCACTGGCAGAAAATTATTCCAACCCCGTGATATAGAACAGTAAGTGATTGGTTCCATTACCTATAAATCTGTCCCTGCTCCAATTTGTTCTCGAATTTTTAGTCTGATCGTCGGCTGATTCTAAAAAAATCTGAAAATTGACCATTGTGTTTTAGCGCTCCGTTTATTGCCTCAATTTATGAATTTCCGCCAGAAAAACGTTAGTCTACGGCACACCAAAATTTATATGCGCCTGACTAACGGGCGTATAATTTGCAGACCGACCAAAGAATTTCCCCTTTTGACGCTTATTGGGCAAATAAATTCTCGGAATGTTTGCCCCTTTTCCGGCAAATATTTGAAGGCAAATATTTATTTTGAAACATTTCCGGTCGAAAAGCAATGCGTACATACTTAATTTTTTGTCCGACTTTTGGAATATTTACGATCTTTTTTATGGAGTTTCTTTGCAAAATTGTCATAAAAGCAAAAATTTAAGAGGGAACTATAACTGTTATTTACTGTTTTTTTTTCAGCGAATATAAAGGTTTTAATTTCAATTTTCCTTCATTTCAGGTGTTTTCTTATTTGAGATATGGGGACAATCCATAAATTCCTGGACTATAACACAAAACTCCAGGGATTGATGATATATGTTTGCTTACCTGTTAAATATTGAATTCGACAATACCCTAAAGACACGCATTTTTGCTGGACATACATTTTTTATGAGTAGAGATTGAAGATTAAAAACATATAACTTGCCTCAACGGTATTGGGCAATTCAAGATTTGGCAGGTAAGCAAAATGTATCACTAGTCCCGAAAGTTTTGTTCTTTAGTCCCGGAATTTCTAAGTTGACTTTATTCCTTTTTCTGTCGAAAAATTCAAACGTATCAAATTTTTATTTAAACAAAATGCACTTACTAAAACCACTTTCATTGATGTAAAAAACATCTTTATAATACTCTTCAACTTTTGTACTTTGGTTGACATTTGTATTATAATCTTTGACGAAATCAACAAAAAAACTCCACAAATTTAATCCTACATCAAACATCGCATTCCGCAAATGCAAATATTTATCCTTTTTCCCCGCAATATGCTCGAGAATCCCAGCGCTGCCGAACTGATTTAAGCGGACATCACAAAACTTGGTCCACAAAGCGCCGATAGAAATTCCCAAGGCGGCTCTTTTTATGACTGTTTTGTTTTTATGACATTTTGTCCTTTTCTCATTCATTCTTGTACTTTGGATTGTTGCTTCTGACGCAATCGGAATTCAACACGTTCACGGATCAGGTGGAAACATTTGAATCTCTTGAATTTTCTCATCAAAAAGTGTTGGAGCATGCTTGCAAACAACAAAAAGCAAAGGGCCTTACAGTTACTTGCAAATATTGTCAAAGGCCCAAGACCGGCATGACCCAACTATTGACTCCAACTCAAGAGTGGCTCCGGGCCAGCTTGTGCGGGCCAGCATGTGCGTATGAAGTCTCCTTAGATATTGTGTATGAAATTCAATCCAGCCCGGCCGCGATCTGACTTCTTCTTTAAGAAGCCGATTGAGTATTGAGCCGTTAGAGTACCTGGAAGAGAGGGATTAAATTCCTCATCGCTTTATCCCCTCCTCACTCCCTTTAGCAGAGGGTCTTTGAGCCTTTGGGCCATTGATGTCTTTGCACGTTTATGTTAATAACTGTTTAAATATTTGCGTGGTCTTTTGTGCCACTCTACCATATGTTCACCGTTATCTCACGTAATACCTTTTCTCTTCGCCTGTTACCTTTTCCTCTCTGTTGGTCCGGAAATTCTGTTACATACAAGGAATACCTGAGAAATGGATGTCTTGGCTTTTTCTGTCGCGTGCGTAGTGTGGTGCGTAAATTAATAGGTCTTTCTTGGATTAAGCAGCTAAAATTGAATTAATGACTTAAATCACTTACCTCACCTTTTGAACTATTTTTGATTGGGGGCGGCAGTTTGTGGGTCATTGTGGAACGGAAAGGGTATAAAAATCTTGATGGAATCGAGAATCATATTTTCTGAAAATTTGTAAACTGCTCGGTTTTCTCATAGTATAGCCTCGTAATTTTTTTTTGCTCACATTGATGGTGAAAAATTGGTTTCTGTACACTTTGTTATCTTAGACAGGTCATTTTTCCACCGGGAGAAATTTTAATTTCTTATTTAAATTTTAAGTTCTTCCTGATTGATTTTAATAAATCTTAGTTTAGCTTATAATATTTTACTTTATATTCTACCTAAGAGTAGAGTTAGAATATTCATTGTTTCAGGATGTGAGATTTCGGAAATGAAGTATTCAAATAAAGTTAAAATTCTAACAAGTGTTTGTCAAAAAATTTACGTCAATCTTTTGAAAATATATTTTTATTGAACTTTTGCAATTTCCGCCTTTTTCCTCATTCTAAATTCCGAAAACAGCGCCAGCTTAATACACAGGACATTTAAACCCAATTCCTGGAAAATGCTCTATTTCAAGCAAGAAAGCATTCCCCAAAACGGCGTTCCTTCCAAATTAATACCAAGTTCCTTTATAATATGTCACCGTCCTTCCGCACGCAATTTTCCACAAACCGCTAAATAATGTATTTTTATTTGCGTGTGATGTGCTTAAGGGTACGCAAATTAATCGCCGAGTAAGTGACTATTTTTGATAGACTTTGCATGGATTTATTGGAACGGCGAATATTTTCGGAACTCACTTCTTAAATGCTTCGGAAATTTTACTTCCTAAAAAATTTGTATAATAGGCAATACTCCTGGATATGGCAGTTTAATACAGTTTTTCGTAACTTTTGTACAAACATCTAAAAGAGGAAGTCTAACCTAATTTTATTTCGACTTAAAATTTAGAAGTAATAATAATTTGGCATTTGAGCGCTCTGTGTGGTATTTTTAGCAGAATGTTCTTTAGAAAACTTTTAGAGAATTTTTAAATTGAACGGCAGATAGTTTTGGCGCGACAATTTTCACTTGTGAGATTTTCATAAAAATCCTTAAAATGATAATTTTTCCACTAGATCATGGATTTTCTAAGGGCTTTTCTTGAAAAGTTTCGCCTTTAGCGCACAAGACCTTCCCGAAAGGTCACAGGTCTAGAAATTTCTGTCGCTTTTATATAAAATTTCTGGATTATTCCTGAAAACCATAGATGAAACACTTCTATCTACTTGAGACTCTTTCTGTTGTTCTCCCGCAATGCTCCAAATCGCCTAAACTTAAAATATTTGTGTCGCGTGTAAAAATACGTAGCTACCTTCGCATTACCTGCCTATTAATTTATAGGACCTTATCGAATTAAGCGGACTTTGTATTCTCGCGGTTTTACTTTTCTCGATTATCTCACGCCATCCCACTTGTTAATTTCCTTCATAACGGGAGACTCTGTTCCGGACCCAATAGGCATGTGGGTTTGTGGGAAGTTCCCACCGTGCTCTGAACACATATAATCAGAGCACCGTTTCCGGGCCCTGAAATAGTTCAACATGTTTCTAGGAATTTGAGTGAAGCGCGTTACTATAAAAATTTTGACACACTTTGGTTGTAGTTGAGATATACTTCGAGCAAGGAATACTGAAAGGTAGACACGGAATTCGTTACTGTACTTACCTTTGAAAAGGTTGGGCAAGTCTATAAAAGGGCTTCACTGTCTAGACTTCACTATCCCAGGACTGGCCTATTCGATGGGAACATGAGTGTAACTGATTGGGTGCCGTCCTAAATTTATTTTATCCTTCAGAAAAGCCTCTAGCGACCGGCCTGGTTTTGTTTACGGCCAAATAATGTTACCTTACTGTTTGCAATGTTGCATTTCTTAGTCGACCAAAAATGAATTTCCCACAATTTTCCCACACTCAACTTTAGAATTTGTGACTAAAGATTAGTCCTGGTGGCCAATGATAATTTTTCGTAGCAGCTAACCAAAATCGGTTGCAATGTTAAGCAATGACGATAATGGCTTAGACAAGCCATTTGATATCCTTTGACTGTTCGCAGCAGAATAAATTTGCTCTATTCATAAATTTCAAGATGCCTACGGCAAACATATGTCATTAGTTTAGCGGAATGTTGCAAAGCATTGTTTTTGTTATTTCTGCAAAAAGAAAGCAAATAACTCCATTCTCCATTTAGATTGTTTACTGTTATTCTTTCAAAAGACTCCTAAGACTCAAATCCTGATAAATATCCCATCCTCTATTATCCCCCTCTCACTAGATGGCTTGAGAGGGCATAAATTTTTCTTTTAAATTTTTATTACCATTTTATCGTTTTCGAAAAAGAACTCATCTGGCTACCTGCTGGCTTGCACTTTCTATAAGATCAAGGTTAGATGCCAGTAATCCAGTTTACCTTGAACCCATGGTGTCAGCAAAAATTGATCTTTGATCCCTTAAGCCGATTTTTCGACTATTCATTTTCTTGTAGATTTTTCTCTTCCGGCTTTTTCTCCGATCTAAAAGGTCACATTTCGAACCATACTCCTTGCCCATCCTGGATAGAAATATTTTCCCGAAACTAGTTTCCTCCTGAAGCCGTTTTAGACAATTTCTCAAAAATGTTGAAAATATTTCCAATTTTGTTAACTAATTTCATTGTGTCTCCAAATATTTTTTTAGAATTCCCTAAATTTAAGTCACAAATTTTAGGTATCAGTTGATAACTTATTTGCCGGAGACGACTATCGAGCGAGCAGTATGGGAGACGTATCAACCGTTTCCTCTCTTGTCCATTCTTCATATGCCCGGGGTCACGACGCCCCGCCGGGCAGACGTGTCACTTTGCCGAGCCAAGGTCATCCAGGTGACTATGGCAGCGATGACACAGCCTTGTCCCCGGGGTCGGCTGGTCCGAGACCAACGGCCTCGACGCCGACTTCACCGGTGCCCTCGCCGCATGCCCCGAGGAGAGGTTTGACGGACACAGAACGCCGCAGGGCTTCACTGGCTATCAGAAGACAGAGCAATGTTCAGGTAAAAATTTGAAAGAAATTTTGCAAAACTTTGGAATGTTTTGTTATTTTATTTAGAATTTTGGTAAAATAACATCGGATATGTTAAAAATTGGTTCACAAAATCATTGCAACTAATTATGGTGAAATTTAGTTGGTTCATAATGCCTCTGGCAGACGGGCATCTACAACATTGATTCCGTTGACGGCCGCCCAAATCCATTTGGTGCGATCTTTGTGGCGTCAAATATACTTGACCAAAGGCCCAACTGTTATTGGCCAAACTGTTATGCACAGGTGAGAATATTCGGGTTTTCATAATTCGAGATTTCCTGAGCATATCGAACGGATTTTCTTTCAGGCTTTTCTTCAAATGCCCCAAAGTGAAAGAGCAGTTCAGAAATTGCCCTATGCCGTCAAATTACTCAAATCACGACTCTTTCTCAAAGCAGCACTGCAAAAGCATGGCTGAGATTGTTGACCAGGTAAGAGTACACTCTAAGAAGAAAAAAAGGCACCAAGAAAATGAGGAACTTCAACTATTTCCGCTTATATTGATATTAAAAATGGTACATCCGGGGAGATGTCTCAGAATATTCCTGGATCGGGAAGATTTATAGAACCGAAGTTTTTTGACAGGTTATCCATACTCTGGAGTATAATCTTTCTAATTTCCAACTTACTAAAAAAGTATGAAGGTAGGTTAAAGTAATTTTTTATAGGTAGTGGAGAATTTGGACGATTTGGAGATGGTCGTGGATGACTTGGAAAGAATTGGTCGGGTTCACGCTCAGACCCTCAATGGAAACTTATCTAGTAAGAAATCAAATTATTGCAGATTAAAACAGATCAGACGGCAAATTTTATAGGCAAAATGTGGAACTCGGTGGCCGAGACTTTCATCGATTGCACTTTGGAATGGGGCGATAGACGTTGTCGATCGGAGACCGTTAGAAAAGCATGGTATAAGTTTTCTTGTTCCAAATCGAATATTTTAATCCTCGAAATATTTCTAGGGCTCTAATCATTGCTTTCATGATCGAGAAGATTAAACACGGCCATTTGGATGAGGTATATTTTCCAGAAGCTAAGAAACCATATTTCGAAAAAATTTTTCACATATTTTGCGAAAAATGCGGTTTTCAATATTGAAGTTAAAAAATCCATAGTTTGTATGATACTATTTCAACCCAATACCAAGAAGTTTTGTCATCCTAGAACTTTTTTGGATGAACTAACTAGAAGCCCAAATTTGAAGGAAGACTTGGTTTTCTGAAAGCCAATTGATGACAAAGCAGAGCTCTTAGCTCAAAGTGGTTTTTGAGCTAAAATTGTAAAGTTTTCGAAACGTTTAATATTTCCGAGAATATTTCGCTGTAAAGCCGAAAATATTCTCTCGTATATAAAGATTTACTGAGTTGTGTCCCACAACGCTTGGCAAATACAGTAACGCACGCGGAATAGAAGGAAAGGAACGAATGAATAGAAGAAATAGGGACGCACACAGTGGGACGCACATAGAGAAAAAATAACCATTCAAATTCGCGCCTTGCCGCGTGATGTGCAGGATTTGGCGTACCGATGGTTTTCAGTAAATCTTTATATACGAGAGAATATTTTCGGCTATATAAAATTGTTAGAATTTAATTCAACCCAGCGTCAACCCCTGAGGGTATTTAAATTTAATTTAAAGTACTAACGCAACCAAATTTCAGCGCAAACAAATCTTGGTGATGCGATCCACAATCGCCTCTCTGGAAAGAGTGGCGTTGGCACAAAATGGAGCCAATGGAGGCAGCAAATGTCCAATGGCGCACGTTCGGACCTAAGATCTCAGCGAGAAGTGCGGTTTTGGAGAAGCGGTTTTGATCGCAGGAAACAGAGCTTATATCACTCTCGAAGCCTTTTCTTCTTTCCGGGTTATCATCTAATCTTTTGTGTACTCTATCTCTCTATTCGACGGTGAAGCAGAATTTTAATCTGCAAGCGATATGTTGTATGACTAATAGTTAGTAGTTGACAAATTTAATTCGTCACCAGGTGTTTAATCATAAAATGCTTACAATGATACTTTTTGACCTTCAGTGAAACTCAGCCGAAAAATTTTCTGTGAAAAATTTTCACAGAAAATGTTCTCAGCGTGCGATTTTCCACACTCCTGGAATACCATTGATTACATACCTGTGTTGATACATTTTTGAGCTTAGCGATCCACCAAAATTCTTGACAAAATAATATTGAACAAGTGAAATGTCATTAAAAATTGTTTACTTTGTATATAGCTTATGTTGTATTTTGCTACTATTTGTAGGGATGTGCAGTGATAACCTATTTTGGAGCACCAAAACAACGAAAGTATGGACCCCTCAGTGTTGGATACAAAAAAATGCTTTCCATAAAAAAACCGGCGCAAGAGGAAAAGTTAGCATAGAGACACTTATATCAAACTTATAGCCGAAACTGTCATGTCTAGTGCAAAATTTTAGACGGCAGTTCTTCGTCTTTTTATAACAAGTGTAAATATAAAGTTCGATCAAAATATTTCTAACAAAATTTCTCAATGGAGTGTGCGCCGGAGTTATGATTGTGCACATCCCTAGCCATTGTCATAAATATATGAATGTGAAATAAATTTTATTTTTGCTTCATACAACCACATTATTCGCACAAACATTACAGTTATACTATACATACTGGCATAATTTTGTGTGAAAATATTTATTCTTTGCAAAGGTGACATAACACCGAGAATAGAACATAGAAATCTATTTTAGAAAACTACAATCTATAAAATGTTTATATGAAATCCTCTATGGGTTCATCCAAAATTTATGCCCTGAAGCTTTCTTTGGTAAGATTCTCTGAATAACTGTTCTTTATTTGATTTTTGGGACTCACTATTTGTTCAAAAATACTATAAAATAAAGAATCAATTTTGAATGAACCCTCAAACGTGAAGCAGTGGTTTTTAACTAGAATTTTTGCAATAGATCATAGTGTATATACAGAATAGGAATGCTATTTGGCGAAATGCCAAACTGCATGAGTGGAATGCTTTGTATGATGCTTATTTGCCGAAGGGGAGGAATCCGCGCACAGTCTCAAATGCTTTGTTTGCAGCAGCTTTGGCCTGTTCCACTTGTTCGGTGAGCCCGAGCTGGCCGATGAGAGAATCTTCGTTTGCGGCGTTCATCTGAAAAGTCAGATATTTTAGATCAACTAAAGTTCTCCTATTGGTAAATTCACATGTTCTAGCGGAAAACAAACTATAAATCGTTTAAATTGGCGCAGTTTATTCTTTTAACATTTTTGAAGTTTCATGGATTCCTTAAACTTTCATGGATGCCATGTTATATACCAAAATGTTTCCTAGCCTCTCGGAAATGTTCCCAATAAGGTAGAAAACATTTTGGTAAATAACATACCTATATAAATCATCAGTGAAACATCAAAAACTTAAAAAATAGAAATTGTCCAAATTTAAGGATCATAACAGCTAATATCATTGGTCTACCATTTATTTTCCAGTCCAACTCAATGGCAAATTAGGGTACGGGGATTTAGTATTACTTCGTGCCCCACACCGGCCGAAAAAGGTTTTTGGGCATTTTTTCGAATTCTAGTTTTCAAAAATTTTCTGCCAATTTTAAAATACGTTTTACAAAATGTAACAATAAAGTGCCAACTGATTTAAAAGAAAAAAATGAGCTGCATTTTGGCAAAAAAATTAGAACCCATGCTCAGAAATTTCTAGAGTTATTGTCATTTAAAGTTTAAACTTAAAATGGTCATAACGCTAGAATTTTGTGAGATCTTGACCTATTTTTTCGCCAGAATGAAGATCCAGGGCCAAATTCTCTGACTTTAATTCTCATATGATCTTACCCACAGCGAAATTTTTCGCGAAAATTGGAAGAAAATATAAGTTGGTTCGAAACGGTATATTGAACCCAAGTAAAATACAGGATGAAGCACAATAATGGTACACAATTTTGTAACGACGCTATGTTTTTTTGTCTTTGACACCAAGCTCCTTTGTGCGGAGGGAAAGTTATATACCAAACAAAACATAGATTCACAACTTTGATTTGGTATATGACTTTCTATCAGCATATTTGAATTTGGCAGCAAAAAAGACAAAAAAATAGTATCATTAAAGAAACATGCAACAGTTATTTTGACTCACCCTGTATATACCTAGCATAGATACGCCTAACCTTAATTAAGTACACTGCTTAATACACTAACCTTATTTTATACCTATTGTACGAATAGAAGAACGAAATTTTACCTCTTGAGCCAGCTCTTCCGGTGTCTTCTTTCGGGCCGATCCAACTCGGCCGTCGTCCATCATTCCCGGGATTGCCATGCCATCTTCCTGAAAATTAATTCGTTAATAATTCAATAATAAATTTTGCAACTTTTATAACGCAACCTTCTTCTGAATGTTGTATTTGTTGCGAATGTCTGAGCGCATCTTCTCGCGTTCCTGCTCCATTTTGCGGTGCTTGTCTTTGCGTTTCTCTTCTTGTTCTTTTCGGGCCGCGATCACCTCCGGGTCCTGTAAAATCAACTTGTACTTAACTTTTTTCTAAATTGCAAATGGCCTAAATTTTACCACATTTTACATTTTCTAGCCAAAATTTGGCTAAAGTGCTTGTGCTTGCGCACAAGCTAAAGTTGCTTTCTGACAAAATTTAGCAAATTTTACGTTTTGGAATATTTTCCTGATATAAAAAGTTTAATATTTTGAAAAATTCTCTCAGCTATTTCGCAACTTTCACCTGCAAATAAAGTGGGATCATAAAATACAGACATTTTTGTGGTACTAAAGTCAGAAGTCTTTCCAAAAATTCTAACTCAATTGCAAAAATATCCTTATTTTTGGAACAAAAAAATGCAAAATTCTAACCTCTCCCTGTTGCTCTTTTTCACCGCCGTCGTCTCCGCCCATTTTGTTGAGCCCGCCGGTGACTTCGTTGATCTTGCTGCCGACAACTTGTTTCATGACAAAGCTCGCCATCTTGACTAATTGGAGCTTTGTTGAGATCGGTAGAGTAAGTTGAGTCGGTTAAAGTAGAAGCGTCCTAGGTAATCTAAAAAATAATGATATTAGGAGTAAGTATTTGGCTTAGTACAAAATTCGACGAACATTTATTCGAGAATGATATCCTCGCCAAACAAGAATATTGACACTATTTTCATATAAATCTCCTAAGGCAAATGCGAGCGCGGAGGAGGAATTTCTAAAAAATTTTTCTCTTTCCCAAAAGTTTTAAGCATTTTATATTCCATACTAAAAGCAGGACAGTTTTTGGCAAACATTAAAACTTTTAGTTTTTAGATACACAATCAGTCTTGGCAATTTTTTTTATGAATGGGGGTAACTATATCCCGATATTTTCGATTTCAGAAACTGCCTAAGGCATTGAAAAATTCCGAGACTGCGATTTGAGTGTTTCATTTCGTCATAATATAACTGTTCAGAGTATAAAGCGTCACAAAAAGTAAGATAGTCAAAAATTTAACTCAAATGATTTACTAGGAAAGCCACTAATGTAATCAGGCATGCTTTACAGGTAAATTACACCCTGCTTTCGTTCAAAAAGAACTCAGGTGGCTCATGAATTATTAAGAAACACTTGAAGAAGTCTTTAGTCTGCTTCAAGTCTTCCGTCGAAACACGTCTTGAGTTAAAGCCGGTTAGTTTTCTCAATTTCCTGGAAAATTTATGAATTCGCAAACTATTTTTAGAAGCCATTTGTAAAATGAAAAAGAAGCCCCTCGTAAGAAGTCATAACGAAATTTCAAGACCAGTGGCCGGAAGAACAAAGTAATAAAGTAAATGTGACGCGATAATAAAGAAAGGTGTGTGACGCCAAAATAATTATGGTTTGAACTGACGGGTGGCATTTTTTGTCTTGAAAGGAATGCGCTTGTATACAAATGGCTGTCAAACAATGAATCGATAGCAATATTAGAATGGGCTCTTGGATGTGGAAAGCGGATGATATTAGGAAAGATCATTGATGAAAGGATGATGACAGACGTCATATGAGGAATTTCAAGGAATTTATAAATGGTCGATCCTGGGAAATGGGATAACAGGTGAAAGGGTTGAGCAGGTATGACGAGTTCTTGACAAATTTGGTCAAAACTTCAAATTCAGAGTTTGCCAGATTAAAGTTTTTCGACGCATATTCGGAATGTTGTCATCATGTAGACAAGATATCCGGTTTTATTACGTGATGGAGTATTCTAGAACTTTCTAGGATCATACAAATTCTTCTAGTACATTTGGGATTATCCAAGCAAATGGTGATTCTTTTTTATAACTTCCATATAAACTCCTATGAAAAATCAGGGATTTGTGTGATTCTGGAACGTTGAATATTATTGAAGCAATACAGGACAATTGTTTAAAGGACAAATGATTTAGGGCTGAATTCATGAATGCAATGTTTGTTTACGTGCAGCTGTTTATTTTGATCATTCGGCGTCGATTTGACTTGCAAATTTTTTATGAAATTTATCCATAGTGGCGAATGAAATCAAAACACGAATGAGAATTGGAGGAGTTTGGGAGATCAAAGATTGATACAAGAATTTTCTATTACTGGATACTAAGGAAGACATTTCACAATGCTGCCTGTGAGGAAACCTAAGGATAGATTTTATGAACAGTCAATGTGAAATATGCCACAATATTGAGCTAGAAGAGATTCCATGAAATACAACTTGGAAATGTTTTTGGTGGCTTAGACATCCGAACAGTTCCCTTACCGAACAGTTGTTAACTCAAAGTCAACTCAGGATCAGCTCATAGTTAATTTAGGAGTTAAACGTTTAAGTTTGTTTTACGAATTTTGATTCATGAAAGTCAAGAGTAAAGAATTCATCTAATAACACAGTAAATTGAAAGCAAGCTTGATTCACAAAATCCGAGCGAAATATCAAATCCTTGACCTTACAGAATAAACGCTTCCAGTGAAAGACGAAATCAGAAACACGAGCGAAAACTCAAAACTTGGGAAGAACACTGCCGGGAATCCGCCATTCGCATTACCCCGGTTACTTTGAAATTCAAAAGCAAAGCGTTCCCTCAAAAGGCTAGCCTCCCACTTGTGACGGCTTTTTTATGCTTCCTCCCGACCGCGGCCCGTTTCTTTTTCCGTTCCCCTTAAAAGGAGTGGCTGAATGCGATATTGATTATGCTGGCCATTTCCTTTTTGTTTGAAAGCGTGCGCCACCGCCGTATTGGATTTTACTCTTACGGCAGTCTTGTGCAAGCCTCTTATAGAAGGCAATCGGACATTGGGCAATGGGAGTTGGGTGAGCCTTTTGGATTGGGAGAAAAGAACGAAGGAGTACTCTACGCTCCGCTTAGCACTCTTTCAGATATGTTCGGTAAACAATTTGGAACTTGAGGTCATAATCATAGAATAAAATGCCCATGGTCTAGCGAAAACGAGAAGGATGCGGAGAATATCCGCTAGGAGAATATACTTAAGAAACAACCTCTCTCAGATGG
This sequence comes from Ditylenchus destructor, assembly GCA_022814885.1. Lineage (NCBI taxonomy): Eukaryota > Metazoa > Nematoda > Chromadorea > Rhabditida > Anguinidae > Ditylenchus > Ditylenchus destructor. The sequence goes on along the minus strand of JAKKPZ010000093.1, from coordinate 97,174 downwards.
CCCTGGGACAACAAATTAGCATAGTACTTATAATACGTATCATGGTTTATATTGTCAGTAATACAAGAATTTTCAAACAACAAATCTACGCTTGATTCTCCAAAAATGATACTGCTGAATTTGAATAATACCGATTCATTGACTGACAAAATTGGGTTACCGTAAATCCTCTAATTAATCCCCCTCAATTAAATCCCCCCTCAAATAATCCCCCCTCTAGAACCTGACGAAATAATAAATCCCCCCCTCAAATAAATCCCCCCAAAAATGGGTATTTTCCAATTTTTCCAAATTTCAAATTTTTGGAGCAATTTCAAATTTTTTGGCGCAAATTTGAATTTTTATAGCAAAATTTGCTATTTTTTACAAAATTTGGACAAAAAATTGAAATATTTGGTAGAAATTGCCGAAAATTCGATCAAAAATTCAAAAAATTCAAATTTCATTCAAAATTGGTTTAAATTTTCAGAAATTTTCCCTAATTTTGCCAAAAATCCAAAGATTTTGGCAAAAAGTCCCAAAAATTTTCGCCGCGCCTTCGGCGCGGCCCCCGAAATTTTAATTCCCCCTCAAATAATCACCCCCCTCTAGAACCTGACGAAATAATACCGTAAATCCTCCACTAAGTCCCTCTCAATTAACTCCTCCCTCAAATAAGTCCCCCTCTAGACCCCCAACGAAAAAATAAGTCCCCCGGGAGACTTATTAGAGGATTTACGGTAATTCCTCCGGGGGATTAATTAGAGGATTTACGGTAATCTTGTTGTTGGTGTAATACTTTTTTTGAATTTATGTATACTTAGTATTTTCGAAGAAAAGACAAAGAGGCCGAACGTAACAAGATGATTGAGGAATGCACCTGCTTATCCATCCCACAAACTCCTTCAATTAACTCAAAGATTGAATTGCGTCGTGCTTTGAATCTGCTTGATGTGCTGGAACGTCGACTGGATGCGGAAATGTCACGCAAAATGGTTCTGGCTTAAAAAAAATTTGAAATGCTTTATTTTCAAAATTTTGTTCTCTATGGTAAGCTCGGGGCTTGTTTTGGGATCATATTTCGGGAGTATACAGATTGCTGCGAAAACGTTTGCTAAAAATTATTCTCGTAATTGTAAAATCCACTCTAACCTAAAGCGCAGGGGGAGGCTGATGTCCGTTCAGACTTGGGAGGACATATCTCCAGGTTTTTAACACTCTCGGATCTCAGGATCGCGGAACCCCTAAATCGGCCACGCTGAGTCGAATGGCGCCAAAATTTTTCACGTGTTTTCACCTGAAACGTGAGTTACGTGAGTCACGTAAAAGAGCAAGTATACCCGTCGGGCCTCCGTTCTGGGCGTCGCTCTCGGTGAGCCCAATCCATGCCAAAATTTCAGGATCCACAAATCCGTTTTCCGGAAGATATGGCTTCCGGGAATCCGGAAAATCCCGATTTTGGCCAGGTCACAGAAATACCGTCGGGCCTCTGTCACATACATCGCGGCGAAAGCCGCGGGTTTCTTACTCTTGTATGAGAATCTAAAATTCAATTCTTTGAATAAAATTGGTTCCATATTACATTATTTCTTATAAGCTACTTATTTCTGCAGTGCTATTTTCCAAGGTACTCCTCCCTCTGAGATCTCTCACATAATTAAATGCGACCCCTATAAATTTCACTTTTATTTCAGATTCCACTTTGTGAAAGTCAAAGAACCTACCGTATTTCCTCTAATTGAGCCCCCGGGGGCTTAATTATTTCAATACCCCTCTAGGGGGGTCTATTTCAGGGAGGGGCTCTATTATAGGGGGATTAATTATTTGGATCCGAAAATTTTTGGGGTTTTTGGGCATTTTTTGCAAAATTTTTGAAAATTTAAACCAATTTTGAATTCCCGCCCAAAAATTTTTGCAAAATATTTGAATTTTTTTGCAAAATTTTTGTCATTTTTAGGGAAATTTTTCATTTTCTTGCTAAAATTAGGCAAAAAATCTGTCGAAAAAAATCAATAGGGTCTCCTCTATGGTTTTTTGTAAAAAACTTTCTAAAAATAATTTTTTGCATAAAAATCCATAGGGGGGACCCTATTGATTTTTTTGACAGATTTTTCAGAAAAATGATTTTTCATACCATATGGTTTTTATGCAAAAAATTATTTTTAGAAAATTTTTTGCAAAAAAACCATAGGGGGGACCCTATGGTATGAAAAATCATTTTTCTGAAAAATCTGTCAAAAAAATCAATAGGGTCCCCCTATGGATTTTTGTCCAAAAATTGGTTTTTTTGATATCTTTAAAAATAGCTAAAAATAGACTATATTTTGTCTATTTATATTAGACATACGAAATACTAGCAAAAAACAGCGAAAAATTAGGAAAAAACAATTTTTTGGGGGGGGGGCTATATTATAGGGGGGTTTAATTATTTCAATACCCCTCTAGAGGGGGGGTCTATTTAGGGGGGCTCTATTATAGAGGGGGCTCAATTAGAGGAAATACGGTATTTTTATTTGGACTGGAAAGTTTGTTGAACGACGTTAAAGTACAAATTTGCCGTGGGCAAATTAATAAATCCAATCTTTTCCCAAGCGTATGATTGATTATTGGTTCCTTATTCATAATTGCGTATATGGAATTAGTCTTTGAGACATTTCTATTCTCCATCGTATCCTATCAAACATCTTGACAACTTGTCAAAAATTCGAAACAAAGCATTCCAAGTGGAAAAATCAAATTAGTTTTTATATGCAGTTTTTATGTTTATATTCAGAGCCAGCAATTTTTGACGCGATTTACTGCCCTTGAACATAACCTTGCCTCCCATAACAAGCACCTTCAAAAGCACAAATTCAAAATTATACCAAAAATCAAAAAGCGTATTTGCCGAAGGCGCGGAGACATTTTAATATGTGATAATAGTTAGAGCATTTCTGATCCTGTTCTGTTCTGTTTTGTTCATTTATTTCTTCTACTGTTCTTTTCCAGTATATTTCTCCAAATATAAGTATGGTCTAAAATAGTTTACAATTTTTAGTGATTTGTAAAAATATTTTGTTGAGCACTTTCCACTTCGCATTCGTAGTACGAAAAATATCGGGTTTTTCGGGGTTCGGATCGGATCGGGTTGGCGGTTACCAAGGATCGGATCGGACCCGCGATCAAAATTCCTATCCCTGATGTGCGCTGCAAATTATTGACATTTTTTCGGTCACTCCTATTATATATATACTAATATATATATATACTAATGCTCTACTTTTCGGAATGTTGAATCTTTGGAAAAATTTGACAAAAAACATTTATAGGGAGGGCTCTATTATAGGGGTGACTTAATTATTTCAATACCCCTCCATGGGGGTCTATTATAGGGGAGCGGTATAATAGAGAAAATACTGAACCAAATTAATTTGGTTTAACTCTCATTTTGTTATTAACTTAAACTAATTTCAGATCCAACTTATCCAATTCCACAATCGTCAAAATGTCAACAAAATTTGTATGCAGTCAATGCCCCACGATCTTGAACGAGTCTGAAAGAAGGCTGCATATTTCTGCGCAACATTTGAGCTATTTTCCATTCGAGTGCACAACTTGCAACAGAGCAAATCGAAAGTTCTTGGCAACTACAGAGACGGAGATTAACGATCATATTGCAGCTTGTCACAATGGCAACAATTTGGTTTGTTCTTTCACTTTTTGTGAAGTAAAGATATGTGACTTTTGTGTGAAAAGATATGTGAAAAACTTGAATGATGATTGTAAAATTTTTGAATTTTGCGAACAATGATTCAAATCTCTCGGGTGTATTGCTTATCATGTACGTCATCGTATATATATCATATCATTGCTATATCATGTATGTATTTCTTAGTATAATAAGCTTCATGATAGACAAACAATGCTCACTCTCTATATCAGGGCGAATCAGAGGGTTAATTTTCGTATAGTAAATCATTTTTCTTGCTATTGGGCCATATCTTTAGAAATTTCCTTTTCGATTTATCAGCATCTCCCATCTAGCGAGTTAAACAGACTGGCTCCCGCCACGATCTGACTGATTTACAGTATATGCATTCAAATCGTATCGTATTGACTAGGAAAAACATTTTTTTGAGACTCAACAAAAAACTAACTTCAGGTTCGTGCTCAGCGCATCGAAATTGGCCAGAAAAAGTATTTTTCAGGATTTCAAAAATTTCGGAAGTCAAATCCATGATACCCTCCCTATGGTTTCGAAATTTTATTTTAACCATAGGGAGGGTATCATGGATTTGACTTCCGAAATTTTTGAAATCCTGGAAAATACTTTTTCTGGTCAATTTCGATGCGCTGAGCACGAACCTGAAGTTAGTTTTTTGTTGAGTCTCAAAAAAATGTTTTTCCTAGTCAATACGATACGATTTGAATGCATATACTGTTAACTAGCGCGCTAACGCGCGCTAGCGCGCGGGGAGTCTATATCAGTATGCCCTTTCTATATCAGTATGCCTTTTCTATATCAATATGCCTTTTCTATATCAGTATGCCTTTTCTATATCAGTATTATATACAATATTATATTCTTTTTTGTTGGAAATAATACGGTTTAAGTTGTTGTAGATGTATTTTTCAGGGCCGCTATTTTTCATAAATGTGTCAAATAGAATTGATATGTTTTTCTCAAGTCCTTCAATAGTATTGTTAGTCTTACTAAATCTTATTATTTCCGTGATTAATATGTTGTTAAACTTATTTCGAGGGATACAGCTTTCGAATGTAGGATATTTAAGAACTGGAAACTTAAAGTCTCTTGTTTTATCATAAGTTTGGACTATATCGTTGTACTTCTACACTAGCGCGCTAACGCGCGCTAGCGCGCCGGGAGTCTATATCAGTATGCCTTTTCTGTTCTAACTTCACTCACATTCCAGGGGGAAGGTCGGGCGCTCCGCGCCCGACCACAGGATTGGCTCGCCACCTGCGGTGGCTCGCAAACTCAGGCTCAGTCTGAGTTTGGCTCAGTCAGAAAATCTCTGTACCAAATACCTTACAGAGAATTTAGTCTGAGTTTGGCTCAGTCTAAATTTGGCTCAGTCAGAAAATCTCTGTAACAAATACCTTACAGAGAATTTAGTCTGAGTTTGGCTCAGTCTAAATTTGGCTCAGTCAGAAAATCTCTGTAACAAATACCTTACAGAGAATTTAGTCTGAGTTTGGCTCAGTCTAAATTTGGCTCAGTCAGAAAATCTCTGTAACAAATACCTTACAGAGAATTCGCACTGGTAAGAATGCCCCTGAAAATCTCTGTAACAAATACCTTACAGAGAATTCAGTCTGAGTTTGGCTCAGTCAGAAAATCTCTGTAACAAATACCTTACAGAGAATTTAGTCTGAGTTTGGCTCAGTCTAAATTTGGCTCAGTCAGAGTTTGGCTCAGATGCCTGAGTTTGGCTCAGAATGCCTGAAAATCTCTGTAACAAATACCTACAGAGAATTCAGTCTGAGTTTGGCTCAGTCTGAATCTTGGCTCAGTCTGAGTTTGGCTCAGTCTGAACTAAATCTTACAGGCTAGTCTGAGTTTGGCTCAGTCTAAATTTGGCTCAGTCAGAAAATCTCTGTAACAAATACCTTACAGAGAATTCGCACTGGTAAGAATGCCCCTGAAAATCTCTGTAACAAATACCTTACAGAGAATTCAGTCTGAGTTCGGCTAAGTCTAAGTTTTTCTCAGTCTGAGTTTGGCTCAGTCTAAGTTTGGCTCAGTCTAAGTTTGGCTCAGTCTGAGTTTGGCTCAGTCTGAGTTTGGCTCAGTCTGAGTTTGGCTCAGTCTGAGTTTGGCTCAGTCTGAGTTTGGCTCAGTCTGAGTTTGGCTCAGTCTAAGTTGGCTCAGTCTGAGTTTGGCTCAGTCTAAGTTTGGCTCAGTCTGAGTTTGGCTCAGTCTAAGTTTGGCTCAGTCTGAGTTTGGCTCAGTCTGAGTTTGGCTCAGTCTGAGTTTGGCTCAGTCTGAGTTTGGCTCAGTCTAAGTTTGGCTCAGTCTGAGTTTGGCTCAGTCTGAGTTTGGCTCAGTCTAAGTTTGGCTCAGTCTGAGTTTGGCTCAGTCTGAGTTTGGCTCAGTCTGAGTTTGGCTAAGTCTAAGTTTTTCTCAGTCTGAGTTTGGCTCAGTCTGAGTTTGGCTCAGTCTAAGCCTGGCTCAGTCTGAGTTTGGCTCAGTCTGAGTTTGGCTCAGTCTAAGTCTGGCTCAGTCTGAGTTTGGCTCAGTCTAAGTCTGGCTCAGTCTGAGTTTGGCTCAGTCTAAGTCTGGCTCAGTCTGAGTTTGGCTCAGTCCGAGTTTGGCTCAGTCTGAGTTTGGCTCAGTCTGAGTTTGGCTCAGTCTAAATTTGGCTCAGTCAGAAAATCTCTGTAACAAATACCTTACAGAGAATTCGCACAGAATGCCAAAGGCGGGAATTCAAATTCGAATAAACGTCCGGCACACGGACGCACGCACATCACTGACTTACTATAAGGATTAGTCAGATCGTGGCGGGACCCAGTCTGTTTAACTCGCTAGATTGGAGATGCTGATAAATCGAAAAGGAAATTTCTAAAGATATGGCCCAATAGATAGAAAAATTTAACGTGCAAAACTTTCTTCTCTTAAATATCCGTTTAACATCATAGAAAGAACATTGTTAGAGGGTATGTTCTTATATCGAGATCAGGGCATTTGTTGATAATTGAGGGCTGGGCCATAGATCAGTTTAAGCTAAAGGACCGCCTAATAGGTGAAAATGAGGCTTAGGTTTTGCCTAACATTTGACTTAGACTTTTGTTTACTTTTGCTGCATGCTTACGTTCTCTTTTAGGGTATATTCCTCCTTAAGGACCAGGCCAAAGAGGTCGAACTGAACAAGATGATCGGTCAATGTGAAGCCTTTCCCAATCGACAAGCCCTTTCAATTGATTCAAAGTGCGTATTGCTTCGAGCTTTAAATCTGCTTGATGGTGCTGGAACACGCTGTACTGGAAATGCCGCGCGAAATGGTCCTGTCTTCACACAAGTGAACGATGAAAACGCAGAACCTTCTGTGAACATTTCAACTGCACCGGTAGATCTTACATTTTAATATAATTTTTGATAAATTGAACTTGTAGATGGAAACCTATGAGCCAACCGAGCAATCTATTGCCAGTCCGATCACTGAGAACTTTCCGAATCATGAGAATAGCGAAGCTCTTAATGCAATCATGCCGACAACTGAATCTTCAGTGAATATTTCAACAGCGCTGGTAGGCTTTACATAATTTTAATTAATTGAAAAAAGCATGAGAAAATTCGTCAATAACTGGAGCAAATATAGTCGTTTTATAATTTCGCCAATTGCACCGTTGAGTTGGGATAAAATGGAATGATGTTTGACAAAATTTTAGTTTGATAAAAATTTTAGTTTAAATTCTGCATTAAACTAAAGAAAAATTTCAGGAACATGTGGAATGTATAGCTAAGATTGAAATCGATAAGCCAAGCGAGCATTTAGTTCCCGATTCGATCATTAACTCCAAAAGCAACGAAGTTCCTACTGCAGTTGTGCCGGAAACAAAGCCATCTGTGAACATTTCAGTCGTGCATGTAGGTCCTCAATTAAAAAAAATTTTAATGACTTAAAATATTCATCGAAAAAGCGCGAAAAAATTCACCAAATGGTTACTATGCAAAGTAATTATAAAGAAATGTTATAAATTGTTCAAATGCTATTTTGGTACTATGTTGGCATTTACCAAGATATGTATTATTGATGGGCCCAATCAAATTAACTCAAGAATATTATAATTCAGGGTAGAAGCATCTAATAAAATCAAATTTTTACGTGTTAGGAGCCACTCAGCTTAATGAATTCCATGAACGAAACGAACTCTCCAAATCAAAGCATATCACACAAAAAGCGTCGCCTGCCAGACAACATTTCCAATGATTCAGGAAAGAGGTATTATCTTTATATTGAGTCAGTAGTTAGGTCTATTTACAATTAGAGTTCCTCTATTAGAGCCGCTATAACTGGCTAGTATATATAAGAACGCTGTTTAAAAATTTTTATGGGACACTTAAAATTGTTCAATGAAATTTTTATACGTAAACTCAAAATTTCTTTAAAATCAATACCTTAGATATACCTAACTATTCAGGAATTTTAGGAGACCGGTGGCGAAGGGCAGTCAGCTGACATCTGGCAGAAATCACTCGTCAGATGAGGCCGATTACAACAGTGCAAATAGTGCCAATCAAGATATAATGGGGATAAATGCATCAACATCTCACCGAAATGGTATCGAATTCTACTCAATTAACATTTTGAAATTTTGAACATTTATAATATCATTTCATTTAACCCTTCATTGCCCGACCGTGGAATTTTTCTGATTTTTGGTATACAGAGCCCATTTGGGCCCCTAATAACGGGAAAAATATTATTTTTTTAAATTCGATTAAAAATGGCGATTTTCACGGGTTCGAAAATTTGGCGCGAGTTCAAATTTGCGCCAAAAAATCAGGTCCTGCAGGTAATTTGACAAGCCTATTGGATTCCGCGTAGCCGATTAACTCGGCAAATTTTTTTTTAATTTCCGCAAGGAAACTCTAGGAGGCCAAAAAATTGGCGAAAAATTACTCCAAAGTTTGTGTTCCAAATTTGGAACACTGGGAAATGAAGGGTTAAATTTTGCATAAAGGTTTTCCTCACCATGTATATATTTTTGTATCAATTCCGTGAAAATTTCAGATCGCCCAACAACTTCTCCCCAAGTCATCTCAAGTGTTCCAGCAGATCTATCACAGAAAAAAATTATTACGAAACTGATGTTCGTCATCTCTGAGGGAATTGTGTGCTTTGAGACTATGGACCGTACTACATACAACTATGCACCTCTGAGCGAATATTTGTCAATTCTTCGCGAGAGTGTTCTTTCGACGAATGGCTGCGATGTTGCGATGCAATTTTACCCATCTGACCGCTTCCGTATCGATTTCGACTCACTCTCTCGGTACCGAAAATATTGCCAGAAAGAAAAGAATGAAGCTATTTCTTTGGAACAATTGAAAATCTTCGCAGATCAAATGCTCTCGATTGCATTTCTGTGGGCCGACTTTCCCATTACGGCGCATTTCGGTCGTTATCAGAAGGACAACTATGAAATGCCTTCTCAATCAGACATTTGCTCCGAACTATTCGCATGTGGGCGCTCTATTTTGAAATGCAATAAGTTGGACATAAGACTCGAAAATTATTGGCCATTGTCTATAATCACTAATGTGGCTAACGACTGTAATGAATGTAAACTAAAGTTGTCGCAGTATTATGAAACAAATTACCAGTTGCACGAAGAATTCTTGGAAGAGCTGTACGAAAGGAAAGTGTTACAGCCAGTTGCCGTTACTTTGGATATTTTTTATAATGACAACAAAGCGGCGAACCATTTCATAAACAAACTGAAAGAGGTAGTCGTCTTTATAAGTAATTTTAGGAATAGTGCTGTGTGTAACCCTTTAAAAATATTTTTGTTAACTTTTGCTACGCAAGTCACGCAACATTGTCCATACATGATTTTTGTGAAAAGTATTTTCTATGAGACTTTTGATATGGTTAAAAATGTTAACGCACTTCTACTTTTCCGGAAACATTCAACATTGTTTACGTGTTTGTAGTTGACATAAATTAAAAAATTTTCTCATTAATAGCAACCAACATTTGAACCTACCCATTTTCAGCGATTCGCGCATGCTCCTCAAAAACGTTTCAAATTTCTAATGCGCACTGAGTCGACCAATGTTCGCAAGCTCTCACTTCGAGTTCAGGATTCCACTCTGGAGTCTTTGCCACACAGCACTGGCGTTGTGCTAATTCAACAACGTGCCACTGATTCTTGTGAGAGTGCGTGAAATCGAATGGATCTTGGCGTCGCGAATCGACGGCGGCTGTATAATCGTTTTCAGTTATGTTTTCATGAATATTTGTTTTATGAGCCATATCGTCTCTTGCTTATTGCACCTTGTTGGAAACACACTGATTTTATCACTTTCCCATTTTCTGGAAAACCCAGGAAACCTTGTTTTTTCAGTTGTTTATTGCAACAGCTTAAAGTGCATCGACTTTATCACCTTGCCTAAATAATGGAACCGATAATAGCTTATCACAAATTTTGTTCGTTTTCTGTTGAGCCGTCATTTCATTTTACTTCATAATAAAATCTCTGAGACTAACCCAATTTTCTACATAACAATCAAAAAATGTTAACCGGAATATTTTAGCAACTTTAGTTTACGGTATATAAAGTTTCAGCTTGAGCATGCTGCTAATTGGATAAGAAATTAGGTGTGAATTTATAATACAAATTACGCATAAATCTATTTTTTGTTTTATTTCTTATTTATTTATTATTATATAGAAATCAGTTCCAGTTTCGATTTTCGAAAAATTTCGGATCGCTCTGTTCCGGCCGAGTGATAGCTCATTTCAATCCTCTCATCGAGAGAAGACGAATGACATATCAATGGCCTGGACATGGCAGGGGACGAAAGTTATGTGCACTCACACCGGTGACACAAGTGCCCTCTGTGTTCCCGTATACTCCCGGGGGGCTACTACGGCAGAGCCCTCCCACCTGAAATGGCCCAAAACCGGTGTCATTCGACTTGTCTCGATGAGAGAAGACGAATTACACCGGTCCCGACCGGGGGCTGACCCTTCTAGAAGTTTTTTATGCCCTGGGGCGTTTCTCGAAATCTATGATACCCCTATGGGTCCAAAATTTTTTTCCCAATTTTGCCTGAAAACGTGTATTTGGGGGTTTTCGACCATGCTGATTCCAAAAAAATATTTTTAGGCTCCGCCCACTTTTCAAAATTCAGCCAATTAGCGAAAAATCGTCCAAAATCGACTAAAATCGTCAAAAGTCTATATAGCGGTAAGCGTGCCCTACGTAAGAGTTCGGATGCCGCTTCGCGGCATCCGAACTCCAACTATTATTGTTCCAGCAGTCATGCCCCTCGAGCGTTTTCAAAAAGTTTCGCCCTCGTTTTTGCATCCGGCGCTTCGCGCCGGATGCAAAAACGAGGGCGCCTTCGGCGCCCTCGGCTCACTTTTTGAACACGCTCGAGGGGCGGGTCCCGCTGCCGCGGGACCTTCACCCACCTTGCCGCCTGCCGCGGACTGCTTTGGTAGGGGTTTTGGGTAGGTTTGGACAGGGTTTAGTGTTATAAAGCGGTTTTTGACGATTTTTCGCTGATTGGCTGAATTTTGAAAAGTGGACGGTGCCTAAAAATATTTTTTTCGGAATCAGCATGGTCGAAAACCCCTAATTACACGTTTTCAGGCAAAATTGCGAAAAAAAATTTTGGACCCATAGGGGGTATCATGGATTTCGAGAAACGCCCCAGGGCATAAAAAACATCTAGAAGGGTCAGCCCCGGTCGGGACCGGTGTAATTCGTCTTCTCTCATCGAGACAAGTCGAATGACACCGGTTTTGGGCCATTTCAGGTGGGAGGGCTCAGCCGTAGTATAGCCACTCCCGGATTAAGCTGAGATTTGCCCGTATACTCCCGGATTTATAGATTGTGGGCGCGCGAAGTGGGCCGTGTGGGCGCGCGAAGCGCGCGGTGTGCGTGCGAAGGGCGAGTGGTCTTGGAGCGGCCGAAGACCGCGACGGCTGTATAACCCAACCCAAACTATGTTGGCCGGTCATGGGCGCCTAGAAGCAGCTAGATGCGCCTCAGCGCATTCAAATATACAAACACTTAACATACTACCCCCAGTATAGATTTCCCTAGTCATTACAAAATGAAATGAAAACACAGCGTGTAAAAGTGCATGTACTAATATAAGTCAAAACACAAATTTAAGGGAGGATAACACTTTAGAATGCTTCCTATATTTATGGTCTGGAATACCGTTTGTTTACAACGCGAGGGGTCGTTTAAATTTTAGTGCTTGCGTGACACAACGCCAAATGCAAGAGAGATTAGATAGATAGAAGTCAGAACATTCAAAAACAGCGTTCTATGGTGATCGTTGCAGGACAAGTTTCGTTTAAACGACCTCTCGCGTTGTGAACAAACGGTATTCCAGACCATAATCACCTTTATTTTCTTGGTAAAGCTAAATTGTTTGGTTCAAAAGCATCAGGGATCCCATTTACTAAGCGACACTCCGTTTTTATCATTTTATTTACCGATAACAATAAACATATTTTGCTCAAATCATAGGTCTACCAAAAGTTTAGTTGTTTTTATTCCATAATTGAAACAGGTTTTATTCATTGGAATCATATCTCAACTGGTAATATGGACAAATGCACAGTGCCCGGCTGGAATGACAGTGAAAGAAGGAGGTTGTATACTTGATCCCAACATACTCAACGTCCTTCGATTCAAGCTGTGAACTCTGTTCAGCAGGGTGTTATTGCCTAGTGTACGGGACACAGAAAAGACAAAGTTTAATGCAGAGAACACTTCTCTATCATCCAATATTTTACGAAACCTTCTAGCTCGTTCTCACACTTTTGGGCTGCTCACGTGGGGATTTGCTTGGATTTACAGAGAGTATTGGCCAAAACTTTTTATTTCCATATTATGGGTAATTGATGTTATTTTAAAAATGTAAGGGCAAGTGTCAAATTTATAAATAAGTTTTTCGGGAGTTTTCCAGAGAAGGTTGCCTTTTTAGGGGGTTAGATGGGGTACTATTTTTTTCTTCGGTACCGTAATCCCTGTAATTGCTCCCCCCTAAAATTACTCCCCCTATATTTACTCCCCCCCTCGGGGGGTAGTTGAAAAATTACTCCACTCCCTAAAATTACTCCCCCCTAGAATTACTCCCCCCCCAAAAAAAATGAGGTTTTTTCCAATTTTTTGCTCTTTTTAGCTAGTATTTCGTATGCCTAATATAAATAGACAAAATTTAGACAAAATATAGTCTATTTTTAGCTATTTTTTTAAAGTTATCTAAAAACCAATTTTTTGGATAAAAAACCATAGGGGGGACCCTATTGATTTTTTCGACAGATTTTTCAGAAAAAATGATTTTTCATACCATAGGGTCCCCCCTATGGTTTTTTTGTAAAAAATTTTCTAAAAATAATTTTTTGCATAAAAATTCATAGGGGGGACCCTATGGTATGAAAAATCATTTTTCTGAAAAATCTGTCAAGAAATCAATAGGGTCCCCCCTATGGGTTTTTATGAAAACAATTATTTTTACAAAATTTTTTACAAAAAAACCATAGGGGGGACCCTATTGATTTTTCTCGACAAATTTTTCAGAAAAATAATTTACAAAAATTTGGAGAAAAATGGCCAAAAATCCCTACAATTTTGACAAAAACGCCATCGGCGGGCCGCGAAAATTTCTCAAACCTCGCCGTGCCTTCGGCACGGCGAGGTTTGAAAAATTACTCCCCTCCCTAAAATTACTCCCCTATATTTACTCCCCCCCTCGGGGGGTAGTTGAAAAATTACTCCCCCGGGGGAGTAATTACAGGGATTACGGTATTTGGAAACTAGATATCCCTCTGCAAGCCCCAGCTAATCCATAAGTGCATAGCCCTTTCTACACAGGCAATAAATGTATTGCCTCTAGTTCATTGCAAAAATGATGTATTTGAAACACCATATCCTTAACCCGCAATGTTTTCTATCCCTTTTCGCAGTCCTGCTCATGGTTAACCTTTGCATGCTGCAAGCTTAATTTGCTAAGATTTTCCGGTTAATATTTTTTGAGTCTGTGAAAACTCTTGTTTTATTCTGCAAATGTGATACAGTCGTCCCTCGGTTATCCGGACCTACACTTATCCGGACCCTCGATTATCCGGACGGTTTTGGGCGGAACGGATTTTTTCCTTACAAATTTCCCTCGTTATCCGGACAGAATCGGCCAGTCCCTATCTGTCCGATTAAACGAGGGACGTCTGTACACTGTAAATTGTGACACTAGCTAGTAAATGTGTAATTCCGACTTTCGTTTCAACGGTCTAATATAAAGTTTAGGGTGTTCAAGCACCCTCTGCTAGAAACGTATTTAAGGAAGTCAAGACAACATATTGTTTTTAGGTTGTCCCAATGCAGGTGTAGCAATGATCAAGCGAGCAAATATGCTACGGTTGGAAATACAATCCTGCACAAAAAAAAACAAACCATTGTCTAAAAACATCGATACTTAATGTACTTACAGTACCTGAATGTAATATGATAAACTAGAAACATAAAGTAATAAACATTCTGACTTTAGTTTCGTGAGTGAAATCAGAACAGACATTACAGTATATGTATTTTTTTAGTTATTGTCTTCATTTGCGGCACAATTTTAAAGACGATGACAATTAGAAAAGTAGTTTATCAAGTGGCGGTTACTTAATTTCCCTTTAAGGACTTTTTACTAAAAACCTCAACCGTTTATAGTACTTTTTAACATTCAAAAATGCACTTTCCAGGAAAACATTTGGAAAATTTCTTCAAAATTTGAGGCTTTAAGCCAAAAACTCAAATCTGGCTAAAAATCCACGGTTCTCGAATACCTAGTGTAAAGATACACAGGCACGCTTGTCCTCGATCGAAACCCATGAGTTTTAGCTCTTATTTGAGCCATTACTCATTCTTCTTGAATGATCCAATTATAGTTATGCCATAAAGTTGCAGTGGGGTATTTTGCCGCTTCCCGTTCAAGTTTGTATCATACTAATATTTATCGAACAGTTAGTGAACACAACAAATAAAAAAATTCTTCGATTTATACAAATATTTGCGTTCGATTTATTACATTTTCGAAGAGAGAGCTTCGTCTTTGGATAGAACAAAGCCTTGTTGTTCAAAGGTAAGTATGCAATCTCGGGATTCGTCATATATGTGACCTGAGATAAACAAATTGACTCAGCGCTTTTGATTAAGATAAATGCTTGATAACTTTTCTCGGGACACTTTTAGCGGAACAAAGAATGGTTATTTTACACTGTTTTTTGAAACTTTGCAACTCAACTTCAAAACTGCAAAAATTTTGCAAGAATTGATTTTAACCTTATAGGTTTTTGACACCGCACATTCCGAATTTGAGGTAAGTTTTGTAGTTGAGCATACTGTAACACCACTTCCTGGCATTCTGACCAAAGCTTGAGCTCTAATTGTTTTCCGTTGAGAAATAAGTTTTATTAGTTAAAAACACCTTACCCTGCATAAAGACGTTGTTCTGGGAATTTACGGTGCACTCCAGCTCGTATATAAAATACCCCAAAGGCTGAAAATTATCATAGCCAGGCTGCGGATTTCCCGGACATGTCCGGGAATGTCCGGAAATGTCCGATTTTGCGACTTCTATCAAAATTTTCGGACATGAAATCAATAGGGTCCCCCCTATTGATTTTTTTGGCAAAAATTTTTTTCCGAAAATGATTTTTCATACCATTTTCCCCCCATGGTTTTTTAGCAAAAAAATTTTTTTAGAATTTTTTGCCAAAAAAACCATGGGGGACCCTATGGTTTGAAAAATCATTTTCGGAAAAAAATTTTTGCCAAAAAATCATTAGGGTCCCCCTATTTATTTAGCAATTTTACTTGTCCGGAAATGTCCGATTTTGTGTCCGAAAATGGCTTTTTTCATGTCCGGAAATATGTCCGGAAAATCCGCAGCCTGATCATAGCCATCATAAAACACACGAGCTTATAACTGCATGTACAAGAAAAAATTTTGACTGACTGTTTATTGACTAAAGAAAAATAACTGTAAATAAATTCTGAGTCATGAGTTCGCAATTGTTTGTGAAGAAACCGGGTGGTATATATTATTATGGTAAATATGTTACTAATAACAAATTATAATAAAAAATGTTAACTCACATCGAAGCCATCTACTTTATGGACTATTATTTCATGATTCATCGACGCACCTGCAAATACGCCATCTGGGAAGCCCAATGCATAAAGTTCTATATTGACCGGGTTAAATACCAGGTAGTCCGATAAAAGAATCGGCACAATCAATGGATCCTCGAAAACGTTATCTAGAAAGAAAACGATTATTTTGAAAATAATACAGAATTCGGCTAAAGCTATGGCTGAAAAAAGTGTTGCTAGCACTTTTTCCCCTGTAATGCCCTTTCAGCTCTTTAATCCCAAAGTGCTGCTAGAACTTTAGGGAATACAGAGCTGAGACTTGGGTTAACATAATGCATGATGACTGTCTCACTGAAACAGCAAGAATGTGGTCTTGCGACATTTGAAAACATATGATGGAAAGTTAACTCACATAACAGCAGCAACCGTAATATCCTCCCTACCAGTTGGGCTACAAATGGTTACCACCCAGTCAGGAATCAAAAATTTGAATTTCAAACCAACACCAAAGCGGTAAACAACCCTTATAAGGCTTAGGCAAGACTTATAGTTAGGCTTAAGCTCCCGAATAACCCTTTTCTTATGCTGTAGGGCACATTTTAGACGTTTCGCCAAGACTTTTTTTTTGGGGGACATAAAATTGGCTGTAATTATCCTTATCGGCCCAAACAATTTTTTTTTGCTAGCTAGATAGTCTTTTAGGGAGCCGGATCATTTCCGCAAAAAATCCCCTGGAGGCCCAACTGAGATGATGTCGCTGCAAACGCGTGCCAAGAAAACGCCAAAATTACTTACCCCGAAATCTTTGATGCAGTCGACACCACACTCGCAACTTGAACCCAATTTTTGTATTCAGATAGACAAAATCGCTTATACTCTCGGGACGTGTCTCGAAAAGCGCTCTCTCCACATACTCGTGAATGGAATCTTGAACGTATTGACTCGAGCCCGAAGAGAGACTCAAATAGTATTCCAATGGCGGGTAGTCGGTTGGACTGCCAAAGTTCGATAAATTGTTATGCTCTAGGGCTAATCGAAATAATTCCCTGGAGGAAGACACGCACTGAAAGTTTAGTAAAGCAAAAGTTACAAAAAATGGTGACAAACAATGGTTTTATTTCGCTTTTTGGGTCAATTTCGCTATGTAGGCATAAATCTGATTTTACTCTCTCTATATCAACTTTTTCTCCAGTTTCAAATACTAGTTTAAAATTTTTTTTCGCGCCAAAACGTGATATTCTGTTTACGACCAACTTCGTGAAAAGTGCTGAAAATAGGCAAAATAGATCAAATTTCCTTCACCTATTGCTTAATTGCGTCCTAAACTTCAAATGCAAAATTTTTCGAATTCACCAGTCTTACCTTAGCGACAGCAGTGGATATGATCTTTCCTTGACGAAGAATCAAGTGGGTCGGATTCTGAATTCTAACATCTATCAGCAAAGGATCCGTCAAGTTTCCTGAAATGGGCTATGATGGCAGTCTTGAAGATAGAGAAACGTTTGGAATCAGCAGATTAAAAACTTTTACTGCGAACACTGCTACTGTAAAGTTTTTCGGGGTTACTACGGCTGAGGGGGGCACCTGAAATGGCCCAAAACCGGTGTCAATCGACTTGTCTCGACGAGAGAAGACTTAGTCTTAGGCTTAAGCTCCCGAACAACCCTTACATGGGCATACTCTTAGGCTTAAGCTCCCGAACAAGCCTTATATGGGCATACTCTTAGGCTTAGGGCCCCGCTGCGCACGCCCAATCGGACTTAGTCTTAGGCTTAAGCTCCCGAACAACCCTTAAGTTAGGCTAAACAACCCTTACATTAGGCTTAGGCTTGGATATATGCCCTGAGGGCATATCTCGAAATTGTGAGATCCAATCTTGAAAATTCCTTCGGATTCGTGATCCCCTAATTACATGTTTTCAGGCAAAAGTGCGAAAAAAATTTTTTGAACCATAGGGGGTATCATGGTTTTCGAGAACTGCCCCAGGGCATAAAAACCCATAAACGCGCTTGCCCCCCAAAATTTTTGTGCCGTTCGTCTTCTCTCGTCGAGACAAGTCGATTGACACCGGTTTTGGGACATTTCAGGTGCCCCCCTCAGCCGTAGTATAGCCAGTTTTTCATAGCTTACATTCGTTTACTTTTTGGCCCAAATTTGCTTAAATGGAACAATCGCAAGACACTTCCTCAAAATGGAAAAACCGTTCTAGATACCTCCAATATAGCATTTCATTATAGGTGCAAACACCTGTTATAAACAAAACTTAATGTCCAACCTGGTGAATGAAAAGAAACCTAAAAATTGGTAATTAATCACAGTAGACCATAAGATATTCATACCCGCAGTTTGCTTACTATTTTCCGCTTAGAGTGCACCATCTTCGCTGCCAAGTAGCCTAAAAAGTCACAAACATTCTAAAACGCTTGAAGATCACCATCAAAAATATACTCTGTAGGATCATCTGTCCACCATAGAGTCTTGTAGAAGGATTGGGGCCTAAAAGCGGAAACTTTTGAGGTAAATGATACTGACCATTTTCCAGGAAGAGATGATACGGGACTGCTTCTCGTAATATGTAAAACCAAAGTGCGGACAATTCATTCCGGCTGACAATTACACCCCTCCCCCTTTGAAGTTAGACCGAACTTTGGTTTAGGCTTAAATTTAAGGTTTATTCGTAAATATCTTAAGTATGCTATTTTCAAACAAGCGCAAATTATTCGGGATTGCGTTGTCCGGGGATGGATTATCCGCTGGGTGTGGATTTTCCGCGCACCTGTAAAACCTAATCACGATTTCGACCAAAAGAGCTATTGGGCGAAAAAATCCAAATCTCAAATTTTCTACTGCATGCTTTTTTTTTCCAAATTTTGAGCCCAGATTCATGATTTTTTTGCCACATTTTTTAAAATTCCGTGTGAAAGTAGCGAAAATGCTAAAAGAAATTAGCGATTGCAGAATTTCTGTTCCTCACTTCATTTTCAAACGAATTTTATATACCAAAAATTACTTACCGGGCATGTGATTTCCATATGCTCTAAACCTTCAACGTTTTGTAAAGTACACCAAAAGTTGTCCCAGCTCACCTGAATTGCTTTTCATTCACTTTTTCTAGCATCAAAATATTTAATAAAGAGTTATTTTTATTAGCCATAATATTGAAAAAGTTATGAAACAATTTGACAAAAATACTAAACCAATCAAATTATTGACGCAATCAATTAAAAGGACAACCAGGAAGTAAAAACTATTGACGTTCCGTCTGAAAGTGAGATATTGAAGGGTCGGTTGCCCTTTTGTGGAATGTGTATTGAACCGGGAGAGACATCAACAATAGTTTTAAAGGCTGCAAAATATGAGACGTAGAGAAAAAAGATACAGAGGCAGAGAAGCAGACAAAAGTAGAAAGATAAATTTATGATCGAAGATTTTTCAGGCTGCAGAGCAAGCGGTATTCAGAATGATAAGAGACAGAGAAGCAGAAAGGAAGCACACCCAGGTGGACACTGACCGAATAGTGCTCTGTAAATGAAATGGTTTTAACCCAGTGTTCAAATATGGAGCACAAACTTTGGAGTAATTTTTCGCCAATTTTTTGGCTTCCTAGCTCAAATCTGAAATTGCTCTTATATATTCAACTTTTTGTCCTGAAACAGTCCATATAATTTGTTTACCCTCATTTTTTGCTATATTACCCTAAAAATGGTCGTTTTCGAGTCACCCCCGAAAGTCGATGACAATTGACGAATTTTTGGGGCTCAGCGTAAATTTTGCATTCGGCACACAAAGTTAAATAACTATGGGAAGTTAGAATTTTGCCCTCGCGTCAAAAGTATATGGGTCTCAGCTCACTACTAAAGTGCCATATTTTGTAAGGAAGCGAAAAATTCTTATAAGCTATGTTTGTTGTGGGTAAGAAGTTACATACAAATAACGTAAAACAAATTCAGTCGTATATGAAAAAGTACGAAATTTAAAATACGGGAAAAATATGGAAAAAACACGTTTTTTCGCCTATTTCTCGCTCTAAAAACATGATCACGTGTGACCGCCATTTTTCTTTTTGGTAAATAATATGCTCTATAATCCTCATCTCGAATTCATAAAAAATTTTTTATACACAGTGAGACTTTTTTTAGTTTGCCTTACCGTGTTTGACAAAAAATCCGGCGGCCAAAAATTAAAAAAATTTTCGAAAAATTTTAAAATTTTAAAAAATTTTATTAATGATATTCAAACCTTTTTATGGTGTATGCAAGAACTAGTCCTCCTGCGTCGATTGGTATATAACATGCATATATGACAAATACAAAGCAAGTAAGAAAAAAGGTTCCAAAAGCAAGAGTCCGAGAAAAATTAGCATCCTGAGTACCCGGAAACAATTGAATTTTTAGCCCACAAACAAATATCAAATGAAAAAAAGTTTTGGTGATTATTAATCAGGGTCACCTATAGATTAATGAAATGCAATAAAACGGACACCCATTTTTTCAAGGTAACAAGACCAGGGCTGGGAGATCGGATCGGAAATATCGGGTTTTTCGGGGTTCGGATAGGATCGGTTTTTTTGGCCATTTCCGATCCGATCCAAGCACCCCTAAGAATGCATTCGGCCGCGGATTCAAATTTAAATTCCCGCCGGCCGTGCCCGATAGGGCGCGGCCGGGAAAAATTTTAGAAAATTTTAATGAACCACCATTCCAAAATTACAAAATTTTTGCCTGCGGCGCTATTTGGTTACCATTTTTCCTCCATGTATTTTTATAAATAGTGCAAATTTTTATATGAAAACCGCCAAAAATCGAATAATTTTCGCCTGCGGCGCTCTTTTTTCATTCTTTCTTCACTGTTTTTCAATGGTGATTGTGGTTTTCAGTATCAAAAACTACTGATTTTGAGCCAAAAATACCGAAAATAGCAAAATTTTTCGCTGCCGCGAAAAGTTTTGTCTGAAAAAAGTGTTATTTCCAAATTTTTTCTTAATTTAGCAAAATTGAGTAAAAAATAGTAAAATTGTACAATTTCGTGAAAAAACATTAATTTTACCAAAAACTTGCAAATTTTACCCATTTTTAGGCATAAACAGCAAACTTAGATGATTTGGGAAAAATTTTGAAAAATAGCCATTTTTGGGAAAAAATTTTGGATCGGATCGGAAATATCGGGTTTTTTGGGCTCCGGATCGGATCGGGGGTCAACGAAGATCGGATCGGACCCGCGATCAAAGTTCCCAGCCCTGAACAAGACGTGGTGCAACGTTACAGAAAATCAGTTTTAAACTGTGTGCGGCCGTTTAGTATCGTTTTAAAAGACACCAAAAAGCAACTAAAAATGACCGCTGGCATGCCACCAAAGTGACCGGTCTAGTCGTTTGTGGGAATGAGTATTGAACTGTTATCACAGATTTGATGTAGCATATAAAGCAAGTAGATGGCACAATAAACGCGGAGTGCGCTGGATGTGGACGGAATAAATGTGTAACCAACAATGTGCAAACGTGAAAGATATTGGAAAGGTCATAACTACATGGGTGACAATAGTAGCTAGAGATCAGTCCCCAAAATTAATAAAAAATTTATAGAAGTAATAAATGAAACTTGAAAATTTTAAGTTGGACCACAGAAATCCACTCGAATCAATTTTATACCATCTTTTTATGAAAAATTGTAAACCAACAGTTATCTGCAAACTATGTTGAAAGAAAAGTTTACCCATAGTTCAAAAATGCTAAAGTTAGGAATCATAGAGTCATAAAACAACACGATCACGAACCCCTTTTAGCTAATAAAAATAAAATTTGGGGTCACGTGACTCGAACACTGCGGTTTAGGTAAGAGTGGAAATAAAAATTTCGGGGTAACGGATTTCCGGAAACGGAGATCACTCTCCGAAAAATTTAGTAGGCCTGCTCCTAAAATAGGCAAATCCAGCTTGGCCCAGTCTCAGTACACTTAGGAACTCGTGATTCAATTATGAACCGGTATTTGTTGATCTCTGCTTGGAGTACTTGTTTCGTTGGTCGTTGCTCCTACCAAGCAACATACAGGTGCTACTGTAGACGCTACGAACAATCATACCCATCAAGAATTGGAAAAAGACGAATAAATTCCGATGGCCTTGAACGGTTACTTGCCTGATGACAAGGACCTGATGACAAAACCTGAAATAATTGCGTTGGATGCGGAGTCAGCAAATACTGGTTCCTTAACCAACTTTTTGTCGTCAAAGGATAGAAAGCATACCGGTTGAGTTGATTCACACAAAAATCGCTTGAAGAAAAAGAATCGAGATTGGTGAAGACATTTTTTTGGCATTACTGATTTTGTGCCCCATTTTTCCATGGTACCTTATGATCTGAAAATTTCTGCTGCTTTTCTGCTATACTTTTCATTTTCAAATAAACTTTCAGTTTTGGAACAATTTATGACATTTTTGGCAATTCTCACAATGGATGTTCGCGAGGCGTTATTTTTTTAAATGACGCGTCCTCGACTTGAAAACTTCGTATTTTTGGTCAACAGATACACATATTTTTACTCTACTGTGCACCCAATGCCAAAACTGATCTCAAACTTGAAGTAAACTGGAGTAAAAATGTATAAGTATACAAAATTTGGGCCGGCAACATCTTAAAATCGTCATTTTGAGCAGCTGCACAATTTTCCAGTTACAATGGCCAAAACTGTCGCCAATTTGGAAAGTTATGTTTTTTTTTGAATTTTTGGGCAAAGAAGTCAATAAAGGAAAAAATTTGTTTCGGACATTAAATTTTATTCTACCTTTTTAGTGGTAGTAGATCGATTTTGTGTTCCCTTTAAGAGACAAGAGTGTGTGGCAAGACCTCGCTCTGCGCGCGACTGGTGCCTGTAACGTTATTTGCATTCTCAGAAACTAGAGATATAAGAGTGAGTGCGTGCCAGGACCATAATTTTGCGGTAAAGAACAGAAAATTGTCAAATTAGCTTTTTTATTTTTACTATTACTGCTAGCGAATTCTTCTTGTCCCTTTTTTGAGAATTTATGCATAAATTTCAAAAATAGAATTTGTGATTGCTAATTTAACCGCCTGCTGGATAAAATGATGAGAAATTTACTTGAAAATTTAAATTTTGAAATTTTTTACAATGTATAAAGAACAGAATTTTCTAGGAAAATGGTAAAAAGTGAAGGATTCTGAAAATAATGCCGCAGACAAAAAATTTGAAAGCTAGCATTGTTTCGATAAATTTTGTAAAGGACGTAATCCTTTCGGACTAATTTTTGGTAGTGATTTCGGCTGAGACTTCGAAGTCATTACAACTCTGAAAATTTTGGGTAAATATTTGTTGTACTTTAAACGGTCATGATCACTGATTCCTTAAAATTTCGGGGTCAAAACTTCCCTGTTTTCTGAACTCTGAACTTAATGTAAAAACATGTTGTACCTCGCGACGAGCAGTCAATTGGTACATAACTCGGGTTCACATCTCGAAATTTGCGAGTTCGAAAAACTAACTACAAAAATTCCAGTATGTAATAAAAAAGACTTTTTATTCATTGGTCAAAATGAAGACATTTACGTAAGAAATATTTGTCAAAAATATATTCGTATTTTCAGTTACTAAAGTATAGAGAACCAGAACATGCCACGACCGTATAATTTTCTTTCTCTTTTTTGCTCTCACTAGGAAAAAAATTTTTGTCAGATACAGAACTTGTCGAAATAGACAAGAATGGGAGGCAAGACTTCCCATACTCAATAACTATAGAAATGACAGTGAGGGTTTGTCAAGAATACGTTTTCTTCTTTCTCTTTTTACAACTTTCAACCTTTTTTCTCTCTCTCTTTTCCTTTTAGGCGATGTGGTATATACACACATATACCACAAATTTCGAATAGTCAAGGTAGTGTGATAGAAAGGTTGTAGTCGTTTTTCTTTTTCGAATCAATAATTTTTGTATGAGGAACTTTTAACATTCATTTATTCAAAATTTATGATGACCGAACTAGGTTACCTCCCACACACACTGAACGCATCCTCCCATTTTATTTTATCACATTTCCATACGTAAAAAATTTTTATGTAGTGGAAATATCGACCAACTTGTCGGCTATAAATTAATAACCATTTTTGGGAGTGCCTTCATTTTGTGACTTTGTTATTTGTTGTTGCTTGCACCGTCCCTGTAGCTTACCTTCTCTAAAGATCCGTCCACACACCATCCTTATAGTAAGTCAAAGCTGTCAGTTGTAACCTGGGATGTGTTGTAACCTGGGATTTTTGGGAAGCGCATTCATAGGGGTGCTTTATTTTAAAATGTGCCTAATTAGGGTAATTTTTAGCGGGGAATCCGAATTTGAGTTAAAACTTACAAGGAACACTCACCTGGTGAAACGCTCACCTGGGGAAACGTGATGGCTAGGAATTTACCCCACCTTGTGGCAGGGCCCGACCGTCATATGGGGAAATAGGGGAATTCCCCGGGGTCCAACTTTTGGAACAAGCACCCCTAAGAATGCCTCAAAAATAAATTCACAAAAAAACAAAAGGGTCCCCCCTTTTGTTTTTGAAAAGTACCCGGGGTTCAAAATTCCTCACCGTCGGGCACTGCCTTGTGGGCATTTGAACGGTACCAGACTTTTTTCCCCATGCACCTTGAAAAAAAGAGCCTGATACGGAAAATTGGATTTAAAAAAAAATATTTTAAAAGAAAATCCGACTTCAGAGGCCATTTTCGGGCGTTTTTGTCTATGAAAGTGCCAAAAATAACGTCATATTCGTGTTCCCCGTAATTTTCTGGGTAATATAGCGCCTTTTTCATAATTTTTTGAGAAAAATATTTTCACGTTTTTTGCTACCAGGCGAAAAACGTGAAAAAATTTTTTCAATAATTTTCGGTAATTCAAAGAAAAGACTATCCGAACTTTTGCCGAGGAATGTTCTGAGAAATAGGGTTATCTCTAATTGTCTGGCTTTCCTCCTACCTAGCTCCCAATTCTACGCGGGACGCGTGCACCATTAAACCGCGTTTTAAACCCCTCTTTCAAACGTACCTTTGGTTGGTTTTGCCTTCGAAAAACGTTATAAATTGTTTATGGTACTTGAAAATGCTTATCCGGGCGAGTTTTTTAGTCAAAATTCGAACTGAGCTTAAACCCGGTCATGGATGGAACCTCAAGCTTAACTAAAATCAAAATTAATTGCAACACATAAAAACTCGTGTACTATCTCCCATTTTCTTACGCGATCATTTCATTATATACCGTAAATCCTCCAATAAGTCCCCTCCCTCAATTAAGTCCCCCCTCAAATAAGTCCCCCCCTAGACCCCCAACGAAAAAATAAGTCCCCCCCTCAAATAAGTCCCCCCCCTAAAATGGGTATTTTTCCAAATTTTTCCAAATTTCAAATTTTTTGGCGCAATTTCAAATTTTTTGGCGCAAATTTGAATTTTTATTGCAAATTTTGCTATTTTTTACAAAATTTTGTCACAAAATTGAAAATTTGCTAAAATTGGCGAAAAATCGATCAAAAATCCAAAAATTCAAATTTTTGGCCAAAAATTTTTTGGCGCCAATTCAAAATTGGTTTAAATTTTCAAAAATTTTCCCAAATTTTGCCAAAAAGTCCCAAAAATTTTCGCCGCGCCTTCGGCGCGGCCACGAAAATATAAGTCCCCTCCCTCAATTAAGTCCCCTCCCTCAAATAAGTCCCCCCCCCTAGACCCCCTACGAAACAATAAGTCCCCCCGGGGACTTATTGGAGGATTTACGGTATATCAACTCTAAATAATATCATAGACTTAGGAACACGTGATTCAATGATGAACCGATATTTACTGTTCTCGACTTTGCTTGGAGTGTTTGTTTCGTTGGTAGTTGGCCCACCCCAGGCAGGCCAACCAGGAGGTGTGACTTTAGAGGATGCTAAGCAATTGAAAGCGCGCACTCATAAAGAAAGAGAACAAGTCGCATCAAATCCGAATCACCAGGCTTCAAATGGTTACTTCTTCGAAGACCAGGAAAAAACTCTGGCACTGAAGGATATGGAGTTAGCAGTGGCTGATACCGTGATCAACTTTTTATCATCAAAGGGAGCAAAGCGTACCGTTTAAGTTGAACGATACAAAAGACACTTGAAGAAAAAATATGACATTAAAGAAGGCGTTTACATTTTGCATTAATAGCTTAGCTAACAATTTTTTAGCATTATTATTATTGTGCTCCGGTTTTCCGTGCTACATTTTCATCTGATGATTTGTGTTCCTATCAAGAATACTTGCTTCATTTCAAATAAACTTTCGGCTCCAGAATAGTTTTTGTTCCGATCCAGTTTGGTAATGGAAATATCGTGAATTTAAATACAAGAATCTTCACCGCAGGAACTTTCAAAAATACAGGGTTGGTCCTGGGTTGATTCGTCATTTCTATGCGGCTACCCATATTTACTAAATATTTTTGATCGTTCACGTAAACATTACGTGCATTAAATATTGTACTTGACGGAAGAAACACGCGATATTTTATAGTAAATTTTTTGTCTCCTCCAAGCTAAAATTATAAAAAAGAAACAGATTTGAATATTTCTGAAAATCAGTGTATAAAAACAGCGTTAATTTTATTAAAAATAAACAAAACCCCAAAATTTTTGCCAGCCGCACCGGGAACTTATTATAAAAAGATACGCTTTAAAAAATGTTTTGTGAAATTGATGTGAAATTTCCTCCTTTGAGTGGCTTATTTCCGGATGAAAACCCAGGATTAAGAGATCAAAGATCACGGATCCAGAAAATTATATACGCTTTTCTGTACAAGCTCGGCGATCAAAAGCCACCTTACTCGCACTCACTTTGAGAATAAATTTGATTGATTGAATATAAAACAGCGCATGACAAATTATATTTTTCTCATTTTCTGTGTTGAAATTATAACTTTTTACTGGAGTACAAAATTTCCAATGCCAACAAAATTATCTGCCTGATGCAAAAAAACGCATTAATGAATGTTGGAAAAAAGTTGGCTAAAAATTTGGTTAAAGTTCTAGAACAGCAATTTGTATGTGAATACATGCAAATTTGGAGTATAAAACTTTACTCGAGAGTATCTTTCGATCCAAGCCACGCAAGAGAAGTTTTTTTTTGCATCTGGCAGACAATTTTGCTGGTATTGCGTCATTGGTTTACCATATTTGAAAATTTTACAGTACATTTTTCGATTTTGTGTCATGGACTTCTGTTTTCTACAACATGTGTGATCCTTGGTAGACATGTGGTTCCCGAAAATCCTGAAAATTTTTGGTTGGCTATATCGATTCGAATATATTTGATTTGTTCTGTGAGCTAATGGCATGGTTTCCTCGTAATTTCAAGTATGTTTTATTAATAACGTCGTACCTATACCTCGAGACTCTATTAATGACGTAGCATTCTATATCATGAACAAGATATATACATACCAGGATATATATACAAATTTTTCGTGGGAATTGATCCATCACAATTTTTTATAGTTTCCTCAATGTTTCAAACAAAAGACTTCTCTATTTGGTACGACTTCTCGTACCTCAGTTATAATTATCTGATTTGGCTCAAATTCCCATGGATTGTATAATGAGAGTTTGTCGTTTGTTACTGTTACGTTTTTTGTCTTTATTTTATTGGCAGGAACCAGACTATAGACACGCATCTGAAAGCCATTGTATTTCATTAGTTTTAAACCATGATATTCTCACGATACCAAATAGGCGGTAGCAAATGTCCAAAGTCCAACATTATTGAAAGTTGTTGAGTGAATTGTAGCCTAGTCAATTACTCCCCATTTTTACCACTTTTTCGGCACAATCCACCACTGGGTTTTGTTGATTTCCAATAATGAAACGGACATGGCCCCCTGGGCCATGAAAAGGCTATTTCGGTTCAGTAAACAGGGAAGCATCTTGGCCACTGATTTGAGACCAAATTCAAATCCGGTTTATGTTTGGGGTAAGGCCTATTTAGTCTTAGACATAAACGAGTCTTTAAATGGATAAGTCCATAATATCCATCGGTCCGCGGAGGTCCTTTTTCGTTTTTCAGTCGCAACATTGGCACTTTTGTTTTTTTCCTAATAAATCTCTTCATTTTTATCGTTTGCTGGTACAATGGATATTGAGAATTCAAATGTTAGCGATTATTTTCATTTTAGATATCGTGTCTCAATTATGTTATTTCCGCCGTTGTTAGCTGGTGTCAATTTGACGGAGAATATTGTTGGCTTCACAAGTCAAACGGTCGCAATTATATTGTACACAAACCTAATCTACCGTATATTTTTCGATTCCCGCAAAGTTAAAGTCGACAGATTACCGTCACTTATGCTAATGTACATTATAAGCCATTGGTTTTGGTGTATCGTTACTATCCCTTACAACGCATATATGGCTGTAATGTGGCGTACAGGTATGGAAGATCGGATTTTCATGTTTCACCATGTCTCAAACTTAAGTTAAGGGATTAAGCTAGCATTATGTCGCCTTATGTCTAAATTTAAGGCCAGGTCAAGGATGCAAAAAGCGCCCAATGACCAGAAACTGAGCTTTTTCCGGCCTCAGGTTGACATAAAACTATTCCTGAATTTTTGAATGGATTAGTGAGCTAAAACTTTTGTTGGAATGACGTTTAAATTATATCAACGAGCAGGGTTTGATGTCCAGAGTCGGGAAAAGCCGCTTATAAAAAATTTGCCACGGTCGTTCATTACTGTGTCGCTAAAATGTCTTAAATATCAGCTCTCTATACGAAATTGATGCTGTAGGAGTATCAGAATAATTTTTCACGATCCAGTGTACTAACTTTCTTTAATCCCGTTTCTAAGACCACCAAAGAATCGTTTCTAACTTTAAAAACCTAGCTAGATTAAAATGATATTTAAGAAATTAAATATCCTGGATCTACTGGCTATTTACTATCTGTATCTGAAAAGATTTCCGCGCAGAAGGTACGCCCGCCAGCACGTAAACAAGTAAACGCGTCACAAAAAAGGCGCCAATTTGAATCGGGTATTTTCGGTTAAAACCCAAACTGGGCCCAAAATGGCACTTTTTATATGGAGTGAGGTGGTCAAATAAGGGCTAGTGTGCGGCACACCGAAAAGACAACGCAAAGGTTAGAGCGCAGAGAATGTCTTTGTCTGCCCGGTTATTTCCCATTGCTTTACAGAGGAAGTGGGAAATAACCGGGCAGACAAAGACATTCTCTGCGCTCTAACCTTTGCGTTGTCTTTTCGGTGTGCCGCACACTAGCCCTTATTTGACCACCTCACTCCATATAAAAAGTGCCATTTTGGGCCCAGTTTGGGTTTTAACCGAAAATACCCGATTCAAATTGGCGCCTTTTTTGTGACGCGTTTACTTGTTTACGTGCTGGCGGGCGTACCTTCTGCGCGGAAATCTTTTCAGATACAGATAATAGTAGAACATT
Organism: Ditylenchus destructor; assembly: GCA_022814885.1. NCBI lineage: Eukaryota > Metazoa > Nematoda > Chromadorea > Rhabditida > Anguinidae > Ditylenchus > Ditylenchus destructor. The sequence continues at coordinate 67,924 of JAKKPZ010000093.1, read as the reverse complement.
TGTCCTTATAGTAAGTTAGATGTCTCTCCCTCCGTCCATTGCACGTTTTGATCTTTGATGCCTTATTTTCTCTGTGACTTTTTTGTCCAAAATTTTGACTACAAACTATAAATATTGTAATTTATGGTTTTGTGCCATTTCAGGTCGAAATTTTTGGTACTCGGGGGTTTTCGGATACGGGGAATTCGAATCTGAGGTCGGATTTGTGGTGGCGAGGATGGCCTAATGGTTAGGCGTTCGTGGAGGGCCCAAAGCGGAGTCGGGTGCAAGACCCCTTCCAAACCACCTTTTTCCGCGATAATTTGACCCCGGGGTCGAACAATGTTCGACATGGTCGAATGTGGTCGAACTGGGGACAAACTGAGCCGATTTTTGGCACTTGGGGGTCAAACTGAGCTGCAGTGCGTTTTACCAGTGCGTTTTCTCTGTGACTTTTTTGTCCAAAATTTTGGGAAGGGCCATTCTTGATAGTCCTTTGTCTGACTGAGCCAAACTCAGACTGAGCCATACTTAGACTGAGCCAAACTCAGACTGAACCTGAGTTTGCGAGGCCCGCAGGAGGCGAGCCAATCCTGTGGTCGGGCGCCGAGCGCCCGACCTTCCCCTGGGAATGTGAGTGAAGGTAGAACAGAAAAGGCATACTGATATAGACTCCACGCGCGCTAGCGCGCGTTAGCGCGCTAGTATGATGATAAGTTTGATACGATGAACCGAGTGATTTATATGATTCTAATACCAACGTGCCGGCTGTAAACGTAGCGGATGATAATGTTTGATAATGATTTCCTTGACTACACTTAAAAATTGCAACACTACACTTTTTAGATCAGAATGCTTACTATCCTTACACAATGTTTTGGTTTGGTATGTCATTCGATGGATATTTGGTAGCTAACCCTCTGCAGGTATTTTTACAAGGAATCCCCTAACTTATGCGGTTCCCTGGAAGATGTGTGAACTCACGTGTTTGCATTTTGAGCACCGGATCACCTAAGACGATTATTTGCCAAACAAAATAAAACTGATATTAGGTTACCGCAAAAATTTGAGGGTAGCCATACTTTCCTTTTCTTAGGATTTTTCACCGAATATGCCTTGTTTAAATAAAAAAATGCAGTTTGCAATGCAATTTCTACATAAAAATTTAGGTGTTATTTCTGACGCTAGATCGATACTTGATACTGATGTTTGCAGAAAACTACAGTGCACGTCAGAGAAAAATTCTATTCATGTTGTGCATATTTGCGGTTATTCTGTTAACTCTAATCATTTTTGCGGTTAATCTCATGGAATTTCCATTAGACTTAGCTAAAGGTAAATTAAAGGATTGAGAGTAGTAAATGCAACCTTTTTAACTGTACATATAAATCTTATTTTGGCCATTGACATATAAGACTCCACATTTCCTTCACCAATCGCATATTTGATGACCTAATTTTGCAAAACTCGAGGTCGAATTGAATCTTAGCTTTAAATGATCTTCGCTTCGCTGATTCCGAATTGGTGATTCAGTTTTAGCGTAAAGCACTTTTAGGAATTTTGCAGATTTCTGTGCCATATCGCACCCAATATAAAAGCTGACCTAAAAAGTCGGCTTCATCTGGGGCCGAAACCTATAAGAGCACACTATCTTGGCCAGGGAAGTATATGACGGTTTTTCTTTTCAGTGAAGAATTGCACGAGCTTCCCGTGTCTGATGATAAAGACGAAAATGCTGCATATTAATTACAGCAAAGTTGTTATTGGAACTTTAAATGTAGTTTTGGGCATCGCCTTCTTCGTCGCTCTTAAACGACGAAACTCAAAACAAATTGTATGATTTTTGGAATTTTTGACCAATTTTCCAGAAATGCCTAACTAATGAGTTATAGAATAACCGAATCGTCGCAGTAACGCTTCTAGCAGAAATATGCTTCAATGTATTGCCAGGCTATTGTACTTCACTATTTAACAGTGTAAGTAACATAACACGTTGAGAAATATAATGTTCAAAAATTTTTAAACTGGTCTATGCTTTTGTTCATCCTTTAACTTATCATACCTGAAATGGTCCAGCCCTCTATAAATTTGTCCTTTCTAAAATTTTACCATGTTTTAGATTCCCTTACCCATTTGGTCAAAAATGGATCATAGTAGAATTGAAATGCAACACTTAATTTTATTTAAAATTTATTTAAAATAATGTCAAAATGAAAAATTTGGGGGCCAGTTTGGCCCGTCCCTCCATCGAAACGCAAAAAAGTGATGTGGATTGACCCCATTGGTCGACCGACACCGACGTTTTTCTTTGCTCTTTTCAACCATTTTTTCAACTTTTTGTTTTTTTTGTGCCTGTAGGCAACGAAAATTTTGGTTTAACAGTGATTATTTTTCAATCAAAGTTTTCAACCTACTTTAGATATGTGCATATTATTATAGGGATACTGTGAGCTATTGTTAGTTCCAGTGTTGGGTGTAAGGGGACTGGAACTAATACTAGCTCACAGTACTCCTACATAGCAGTTACATGTGTATAGAAATAAAGTTTGGAATGAATGGTTGAAAAAAGCATAGACAAAAGTCGGTGTCAGTCGACCAATGGGGTCGATCGACACCGACTTATTTTTGCGTTTCGATGGGCGGACGAGCCCAACTATATTCAAAATTTGAAGCTAGTGTTCCAAAGTTGTAGATATTAGACTATGTGTAAGTTTCAATTTTCTACGCTATTTCTAAAGCTAACACAAATAAATTGGAAATGAATGAGCACATAAGCAATAAATTTCTGGAACTATTCATATTTGACAGAATAATTGTAAAAATGGAGAAATGATATTATCTGAATATCGAGTGGAATGGAATATCGGAGGTGGTGGGTAGATTTTCTAGCAGAATTTTCGTATGGGAAACTTTCTGGAAATATTAGAAATTGTCGGAAAAATCTTATAACAGTTCGTTTAAAGGGACACCATGAATAGGCAGCTCCAGTTTCAGAGAACTATTTAGGCTAGATCAAGCTCACGCTTAGACGTAGGCCCTTTGATGCGTCCTTTGGGTCAACTACCGTTACTACGCTCGATTTGAAAAATTCCTATTTAAAACAACGCCTAAATTCCAAAAAAAATTAGATGGCTTCTTTTCATTAATTTTAGAACGTTTTGAATCAACTTCTCTATACAAAATCTTCGGCCCGATCTCACCCTTCCTTGATATTCGGATGGTATCGGGAAAATTATATACGTTTGCGGGAGACAATATTTCGTTTTAGATCAGCGGCGATAACATTGCCAATTATTTGGGCCAATTTGTTAGTATGTTTCTGGCGTGCGATGCGTTATTTTGCAGCATTATTTATTCAAAAATATTTTTGCGAAGAACAGGCACCAAAACACCAACTATAAAAGTTCACACCGTTAGCAGCTGCAAGCGGCGTTCAGCTACAAGCAGCAAATAGATCGTGGCACAAATTTGTACTGATATATACAGTTAGGAAGAAACGGGCGAAATCTCGGAACCTGCTAATGGATTTTAAATGTGTCGAAAAGCGATTTTCGAATTCCGATTGTAAAAGGCTAATTTGTCACATTTTGATAGATTACTGCATTAAATATTTGAAAATTACAATAAAAACACAATACGTTTTTCTAAAGTTGATTCATACACTGACATTAGGATTTGATTTTTGACGAGAAAATGTTTTACTTTGCAGCACATGCTATGTAAACTCTTCGATAGACTATCAATCATAAGTTGGAGTGACACGGTACACTGAACCGATCTTGTTTTGTGTCGCCGATTACAGAGAGATACTTTCTAAACCATGTGTCCATTTTTCAACTTTACAAGAACAAAACTATGTTTTATCAAATAGCCAACCAGAAAATTTCATAATATTGTCATTTATATTGCCGTTGTGCGTGATTTCCTTACTTCTTTCTAGAAAATCTTTGTTCAATGTCCCTAATACTACCGTAATACCTGTAATTGCTCCCCCTAAAATTACTCCCCCTCGGGGTAGGTGAAAAATTACTCCCCGGGGGAATAATAACAGGGTATATCGTTTGTTTGAGGCGATCCTGTCGTTAGCCAAAGGCGTGTGATAGCTCATTGGATAGGTCTCGAAAAGTTAACCCTTCACTGCCGAGGGTATCCGAAAGGATACACAATTTTTGACCCCATGAACGCCGAATGTATCCGAAAGGATACCCAAATTTAGAGTAATTTTTGGCCAGTTTTTTGGCTTCCTAGCTAAAATCTGATATTACTCTTATAGAGTCAACTTTTTGTCCTGAATAAGAATATGTAATTAGTTTTTGTGTTTTAGCTCTAAAAATTTTTTAGAGCGCTCTAAAAAAGGTACACTCTTGAAAAATTCGAAATTTTTCGGAAAAAAATTTTTTGAGACAACGAAAAAACTAACTTCAGATTCGTGCTCGGCGCACCGAAATTGACAAGAAAAAGTGTTTTTTAGACATATAAAAATTTCGAAATTTTTTTGAAAATTTCGAAACCATAGGGAAAACCATCCAAAAAACCATATCATGGATTTTCGGCAAAATCCCGACTTTTGACTCCCCAAAAATTGGAATTTTTGGGGGTTTTTCAAAAAAAGAAAAAATACGCATCTAATAGAATCTCGAGATCTACCCATATACCAAAAATCAGCAAAATATCGTCGTTCGGCATACGGGGCTCACCCACCGCTCGGCAATGAAGGGTTAAGACTGGGAAAATTGTCAGATCCGAAATTAGAATTCGTGCCAAATAATTAAAAAGGTGTTTTTAAGAGTTGTGGCTATACAAAGTGTTGTTTTTTATGTTCGCAATCGATTCGCGAGGCAATTCTGGACAATTTTGCTTTTTATATTTTTGAATTTGGATAATTTTTGAAAATTTTACGCAAAAACACTACTGTTTCGCCAAAAATGACATTTTTTAAACAAACCTACGGGGCTGATTTTTTGCACCCGGGGATTTTCGATGCTGAGGAGGACAAACCTGATGTCAGATTCGAGATTTGTTCTCACGAGGTCATGTCTTTCCTGGGCGGGATGCTAATAGGTAAAAAACAGTTTTTCCTACTCTAATAAGGCTCCCTACATGGTGCTTCGGAAAGGGGAATCAGAAGTCGTCATATTCCAATGCATACTACAGAATGTGAAGTCAGTTTAGCCATTGTGTGTGCTGTGTTCTGTGTCTCCTTCATTCTGAAAATTTCAAAGAATAAAATGAGCTGGAAGACAGAAAATGGTACCACAGTACCCATAATGCTAAACTTGACATCTGATTTGGTGTCAACCCGATCGGAAATCTATAAAGGGAATACAATCTCGACTGGGAAACCCTTAGAAATGCCTTTCTTGAGACGGTTGTACAATATTTCGGTTGTGTAATATACGGTTGCACGATGTGCGACTGTGTTGAATGCGTTGAGAGCGCTTTGAATATTTGCATGACTATTCCTCTTCCGGAAAAGCGTTTTTCTATGAGTCCCTCGATGTGAGAAAATAATTGTTATATTCCCAATGTAATGAGTCATTGCAAGTCCAAATAATCCGAGGCCCATCTATTCGATTTATTCCCTCCATTATATTCAATTACACTGTTTGCTGTCAATTTATTGAGAATGGTTTCCGACAATTGCATCCTCATCCTGGTCTTCATCTTGATTCCAATCGCCGTTAACTCCGACAACAACTGGTGGGGCAACTTGAAAAGGTGAATTTAAATCATGTATAAGTTCTTTTACCCTTTTTTTCTCTCATATCCGAAACTCCAGACCGATTTTGACTCTTGCGAATGTTCTTGATCAAAAACGGCACTTAAAAGAACTAAAAAATTGACTTTCAGCCAAAAACAAACCTAGTGATATCTATAAAAATTTACAAAATAGGCTTCTTTTTCAAACGGAACTTTTCCCGCATAGTTTTAACCAACGAGGCTCTAACCATTTCCTTTGAATTTGAGTAGCAAAAGCAACTTTTTAGCAACAATGCAAAGGACACAAAAACTGCGCTCGTGACAATTGTGGACAAAGTGGAACGTCTGGAAGAGTACAAGCTCGGTCTGGAGACTGTAAATTGCTATGCCAATTTGCGCAAATATGCACACAAAGTGATTATTTTGGAGGATAGCGGACAGCCAACGAATATTCAACTCGACGATGACGCAACAATTGTGCTTCCCTCTGTGCACAACATGAGTCATTTGTGTGAGCAGAAAATGGTATTACAGTATACCCAACATCAAAACTGTTCTGTAAAAGAACTGTGTTCTCCAAATGTACAGAAGAAATGGCCTCAAATTCCAAATCAGTGGGAACCCTAGGTGAAAAAAATCACTGCTAACTTCTTTTATTTCAAATTCAATTTTACTCATTCCCCGAGCTAATATTTGGCTGCTGTGACGATGTTTATTAACTGTTTTGCACTGCGTTCTTAGGAGTGCTTAGTTCATTTTCAAAAGAGAGGACGAAGGTGTACAGCACAATCCTAGCAAAATACTAGAAATAAAATCAAGTGCCGAAGGCACTCTCCCTTTGGCTAATTGATACATAACTGTTGAGAAAAAATTGTGAATCTAGGGCCAATTCAAGAAAAATTGGTTGCAGAATGCATTTGTGAATGCGTATCATATTCCATGGAGTTTTTAAACTTCATGCGATGTATACTTAGACAAGTAGTATAATACTATTTGTTACAGGCTTACATATACAACTTCTTCCTATTTTTCTTTGAATATGTGGCTGAGTTTTATATGACGCTAGCCTATGATACTGTACTACAGGCAGTTTTGCCTGCCACGTCTAACTTCTTATATTGCTTAATTTTGTAGTTCATGTACAGACGTCACTGCGTTCTCGCCCATTACATGTCGCAGAATAGCGACAAATTCGACCTTGTTGTGTTTCTGGATGCGGACATTGGTGTGGTGAATCCAAATCGCACAATCGACGAATATCTGCCAAGGGATGAAAAGTTTATTCCCTCTACTCCCTATATGGTCTTCTACAACCGTCTATACGTTCACGAAATTATGGCCGGTTCGTATATAGCCAGGTAAGCACAAAATTTCAAACGGAATCCTCTTGATTTATATGAGTTTAAGAAAATTCCTGAAACAAATTTAGGAATGTGGAGTATTCGCGACAATTTCTGCACTATTGGGCCAATCTTTCATACGTTGAGCCGTACTATCCCGGAACGGACAATGGAGCTATCCATGTGAGTTTTTGATTTGCAAAAGCAGAGAAAAATAACACTTTGAAGCGTCTTAGATATTTTACGGTTATGAGTACTGGTAAACTTAGAATATTGTAATAATCGTAGGAAAGAACAGTGAAAATGATGAATGAGTACTACACATATATTTGAAAAACGATTTGCTTGTAAAGTTTATTTCTCCTTTTAGCTTGTGTTTATGGAAATGTTCAATCCGACAGTGGAAACTAAGCAAAAGTGTACTCGCTACAGGAATGAGTCAACGTTTGTCTTGACTTAATTTTTTCAGTTCATTCCATTTTGTTTAGAACCTACGATGGTCTTTTCAAGTTTGAAGCGTGTGTGCGTCAGCACTTTGGTTTGAACGAAACTCGCTATTCTGCATACGGTAGAACTGATGAGGACATGGGAAAAGTGATTGGATTTGTTGCTCTGGCACCATTTGGCAAGAGCTGGTGTCGGGATGCAGGCGTGACGGAGTCGAGATTTTCGTCCGGTGACTTCATGTTCCATCAATGGAAACAAACGTACGTTTTAGGCAAAATTGTAGATTCCTCCATAATCCCCCAACCATTTTTCTTATAGCGTAAATATAGACCAATCTTTATAGGCTTCAGAATCTTAAACTTTCCCATTAGTGCTGGTGTTTCTCCGGAAAATAATATTTCCAAGGAAAATATTTAAAACCCGAACAGTGACCAAAAATGATATTTACCAAAAATCTCAGAAACGAATAAAACTTTGTCTGCTTTATTGTATTTCTACTTCTGATGAAATAATTATTCACACATATCCTTTCATTATATATTTTGTGTCTTTTGAGTGGCGCACGCAACCGAATAAGTCGCCAATTTGCCGCAAAATTGTGTACCTATTTCAGTGAAAAAATTTTTGCAGAACTATTTTCCTGGGAGGTTTTCTTTGAAGATTCTCGCCTATCATCCCTGTTGTTTACATTGTAAGATTTTCAGTAATAAACTTGTTTTAGAGCTATGAATAAACCTCAACCTGGCAATAAGCCAGGTACATGGGTATACCCGTTTCACGTCAAAAATGTTTCAAAAAAGTGTCAAAACCGTTTCAACATGCAAAAGTGTCTTGGAGGAAGTATGGAGCCGTGGGTGCCCAATGAAGGTCTATTAGTCGAAGAAGCCAAAATCGACGAGGAATTGGGAGTGTGGATTAAGAACCTCAATGATGGATATAAGAATAATCTGAAGAAACTGGTAAAAAATTATAAATGAACACTTTGAGTAATGTTGTGAATTTTTTATACACCGTAAACTTGGTATATGGTACACGTGTATTTGAATAGTCTAATACGGGGTATTTGGCTGATACGGGACTCGATGTAGCTCGGGGTAGAGCGGGCCAGTACAATTGAGGAAATTTACCATGGAAAACTTAATTTATTTAACTATTTAATCAAGTTAATTTGATGCCGAATAGCATAAATGATAGATTTTCAGGGAATTCAGGACCCACCTGGAACCGATTCGATTCAATCCAATTCAACCCACAAGGTAATGCGCAAGTGGGAGAGACCTTTAAGAAAATGACTTGTGGGAATGAAAAATAATAGTAACGATAGCACAGACACTCTGGACTAACTGAAAAAACTTACCAGAAACTAATAAGCCGCTAAGGCATGGTAGAATAACATTCAGCTTCCAAAAAATTTCAAGGTAAGTGATTTAGGGTAAAGGTTGGCCTTCGATTCTGGGCGAAGAGGTTGAGGCGCGACCATAAACAAAAATCATTGACTTGACGATCCTAAGGGCCTATTGGGCCCGCGCTTTTCGTCGACCTAGCTCAAACCTGCACCAGAGGTCATGTGTACGCTTCTCTAAATTTTTAATTTAGGGAATTGATGAGCACTCGTCGACGATGCCGCTGAGCTCAATTGTTGTCGTTTACTTGATTTATGCAACGTTTACTTCCATAGCGACTACTCAATTATGGATGAAGAACTATGAAATTGTGGTTTGAATGGAAACAATTGTAGTCTGAAACTAAAAGTATTGTAAACTAGATCCGACTTGTGCGATTTGCTGCATATTCATAATAAAAATATTTTTGTTTTGTATCGATACGACAGTAAGAGCTAGCCCATCCCTAAATACTAAGCGGCTGCATTGTGTCACTCCGTCCGTCACTCCGGCACTAAATGTTCAGCACAGTGCCCTACGGTGAGAATTTTTGAGCCCCCGGTACTTTTCAAAAACAAAAGGGGGACCCTTTTGTTTTTTTGTGAACTTATTTTTGAGGCATTCTTAGGGGTGCTTGTTCCAAAAGCTGGACCCCCGGTAATTACCGGATTTACCCATATGACCGCAGGGCCCTGGTTCAGCACCTTTCTGTCGTCATCAGGGCAAGTGAGGGGTAACAAAAGGAGTAACAAAATTTTAAGTTACCAAACAAAATCCGAAACTTTTCTTTTGCCAACACTCGAAGTATTTATTCTGTCGTCACTCTGAATCAGTATCCTTACTTCGTCTTCACTATTGTCACTTTTGCAAGTTTTTTTAATGGCACATTTTTCAATACCGAATACAAATTCTTCCATCAGAACAACGTTGCCAAAAATTTTACGCATTTTTGGAACAATTTGGAAAAAGTTTGCAAAATAGAAAAAATTCCATAGGACCACCCAGCAGCTTCGCCGCATGGCGGCGCCCATGATCATCCATGGGGGGGGGGTAAAGGGGGTCGCAGGGGCCACATGGGGCCGTATGGGGGCTGAAACTGGTACCAATCGTCTTCTCTCGTCGAGACGAAGTGATTGACGTATCACACGCCCAAATCTGAGTGGGGCGTGCTACCTAATCTGCTGGGAGGGGAACACGGAGCTTCACCTATCAACTTAGAGGGACCCGATACAGTTAGCAAACTTGAATCTTCACTCGAAACCAAAAGGAACCACATCATACACTACACTATACCATACTATTATCCGTACTCAACGTGCATCACCCTTTGAAAAGGCGCCTTTGGCGCGATTGCGCCAATCCACTTCTGGAACATTCTGGCTTGTCAAGCTTGACCTTCTGCTAGTCAAGCTTCGGCGAAAGCTCCAGCTGCTGAGCAAACGGTTGAGGTCAATTAGGCGGAATCAAGGAAAAAATTTAAAAGTATGTGTCACTAGTTTCCACCCATCGTTTCCACCCATCGGCGCAAAAGGTCTCCATAGGATGATCGCGATGCGCCGGCGTTATTCGCTATGTTCATCGCTCTCATAGGAATTGGTGTGGATGATTGTAAAGTGCTCACGTACTATTATGTATTGGTCTCAGAAGAAAACAGGTACTTGCTACAATTGATGGCATGGTGTGGAATTCGAATCAAACAGGAATAAATGTAACCGTAATTTCTGTACTGGAGAAGACTAGACATTATACTGGAGCTGACAATTTTTTCTAAACAATATTCAGAGTGCACAAAACTTTATCTGTATTTTTGTTATTTATATTTTATTATATATGAAACTACAGCGAGCTCGTGCTAGATTCGGTGGAGTCTAAATTCGTGGTTTAGATTGAATTCGTTGGTCAATAAATTTTAATTGGGCAATACCAATAACAGTTTTGGTATTCGCTACGCGAAAAGAACTCGGCCTTCGGCCGTCTAGAAAACAGCATAGATTTTAAAGAGTATAATACAGATATACCTATGTTCTAAGTTCCCTCACATTCCAAGGGGAAGGTCGGGCGCTCCGCGCCCGACCACAAACGACCAAAAACAGCTAAATGCCCTGAGGGCAAAAACTTCGACATGTGTGGTCCGATCTCTGAAAAGTTTGTCCCATTCGTTTTGTCTCACCGAGAGCTATCGTTTGACACCTCACTCGCCTCTGGAGGTGGTCAGGAACCTAAAATCCCGAGAAATGCCCTCAGGGCAAATTTCGTCGACGTGTGTGGTCCGATGTCTGAAATTGTTGTGCCATTCGTTTTGTCTCGCTGAGAGCTATCATTTGACACCTCACTCGCCATTGGAGGTGGTCAGAAACCCAAAATCCCGAGAAATGCCCTCAGGGTAAATTTCGTCAACGTGTGTGGTCCGATCTCGAAAATTTTAGTGCCATTCGTCCTGGCTCACCGAGAGCTTTCATTTGACACCTCACTCGCCTTTGGAGATGGTCAGGATCGCCAGATCTCGACAAATGCCCTCAGGGGCCATAACTCCGTCGTGGGTGGTCCGATCTCGAATCTGACAATTTTCCCTTCGCCTACTCATCGAGAGGAATCGTTTGACGTATCACATGCCTCTGGACGTAAGTAATAGCAGTAATAGTAATGGACGAGTAATAGCTCAAAATGCTCCCCAGCTCAAGGGAAGACGATTGGTACCAAAATCAGCCCGATCCCGGCACGGCTCGCAAATATAGGTGCGCGAAATCCTGGAATTCCTGGATTTATAAAGGGCATACTGAGCGGCGTAGCTGCTGTGGCGCTCCCCTAGTCTCTCTCTATGCACCTGCTGTATTTATATAGAAAAGACGCAAACCGCTAGTATAATATTTGAGCGCCTGCTAGGTTTGTGAGCGTTTTATCTCGAGTGAATTTTCGGAGTGGGAAATATCCATGAGAAGCGTTGTTAATGGTGTTTAATCTTTAAACAATATTTTAAGTCATTTAGAGTGAATTTAAAATAAGGAGGTTCTTTCTTTCCTTTTCAAAACGCGTTTGTATAAAACGGAACAAAGCTGTTTTGTTGTTGTCTGAATGAAATTCAATGTTGTGTGCAGAAAATTTTTGAGCCAATTTCGTTTCAAGACACAAAAGCTCTATTCAAATTTGCCATTTTGACTTTATTGCCATTTTGACTTTATAGGAGACAAATTTATTTAAGAAATTGACGACTTTCGTATTAGTTTATTTTCCTGAAATTCTGTCTGTATTGGTGTGGCTAAGTCCACCGATTCCTCTATTTTGGGTTTCTCAACATAAATAAATCAGTTTTTCTGTGTTTATGGCATTTTGTGTATGCATGCTGGAAGGATACGTTCAAAAAATCCTAGGGAACCATTTTGAAATCAAATTAAATAAGGCCGAAATAAAAACTAGCTTATTATATACCATTTGAAGATTTTACTCTTTTATATGTGTATTTTTTGATAGGGATTCAAAATTACAAGTTTCCGTTTTAGCTTCTGACTGCTCCAATGTGCTTCTCTAAAGTAAATCTCATTTGCTTGTATGTATGTCTGTTACATTGTTCAAAGAAAACCAACCATTTATTTTAAATTAAACGAAGCCTGGCCCAAAATAAGTTTAGTGAGCATGTGCTGCGTTTCATATTTTCAGCATAATAGAAGCGTACTAGAAAATATGGATAATGCTGTCTGCTCCAACGCCAATAGAGAAAAGAAACAAAAGTAGGTTAGACTGCAAAGAGATTTTTGAGAAGCAGTATCATAAATACGCAGCACAGAACCATCTTTCAAAGTGGCTCAGAGTTAATTTCGAAATTGGGTGTGCTCTCATTCTGTCATTGCTTTTCTAGCTCTCATTTCAGCAAATTTAAAATTAGGCGAAGTATAGCCCAAAATCAGTGGCAGAAAATGACTCATTATGCTTCTATCATATGCGATGCAGTCGTCCGATAGGAGAAAATTTACCACTTTCGCAGACTTTTGCATCGTTTATTTTTATCAACTCACTCGTTGTAAGTAAAACGAAGATAATGAATTGGTACGATTTGTTCCACTCTATGGAATAGAGCCGTTGCAGAAAACCTTGCACCAAGCATTTTTCCAGGCAAATTTTGTCTTGAAGCTTAAAATTTGTCGGAATTTTTAAACGCTGTACACGAATGTTATATACGGTTTGAAAGTACGTATTGTTAGCTACAAAGTGACACCAAACAATAAGGAAGCCACATTCACAAAAATTCTGAAAACTTTATTTCCAATCAACCAGTCAAAAAATCACATTGCAATAAACCTTGCACCAAAAATCAAAATATTGTGAATTCATAAAAATCGTGTAAAAATGTAAAAATAATGTCATATTCGTGATCAGTGCATCGAGTTACCCTAGAAAACACTTTTTCAGGCAAAATTAACGACAAAAAATTTTTTCGATCCATAGGGGGACCACATGAATTTTCAAACATGAATTTTCAGGTAGGTTACATTTTAAGTTCACAAAAAATACCAACTTTCCGTACAAAATTGCGAAAAAATGTGAACTTAAAATGTAACCTACCTGAAAATCCATGTTTGACCACATGGATCGAAAAAAATTTTTGTCGATAATTTTGCCTGAAAAAGTGTTTTCTTGAGTAACTCGATGCGCTGATCACGAATATGACATTATTTTTTACATTTTTACACGATTTTTATGAATTCACAATATTTTGATTTTTGGTGCAAGGTTTATTGCAATGTGATTTTTTGACTGGTTGATTGGAAATACAGTTTTCAGAATTTTTGTGAATGTGGCTTCCTTATTGTTTAGTGTCATTTTGTAACTAACAATAGCTATCTCTGACATCATTTTTGCTTTAAACATCATTGAATTATTTCTTCATTATTGTTGGGGAAAAGTGTTCTGACGTAAAATCAACTCTTGAAATTCTCTCTTTTAACAAATGTTACCGCGCGTCATTATTTTAATTGACTATGTCATGCATCGGCCGTCCTTCTCCCTTCCAATAAAGCATTATCGTTTTACTTTTTCTTTGACCCATTCAATGTCCCAGAAATTCCCTTAATATTTTGGATAGATTCATCAGTGAAATACAATTTTGTGTGACCATAGGCGTATAACAATTTACATTTGTTTTTAACTTTTGTGGGCAAATTGTTGAACTCATTCTACTAAAGTATATCTATTATTATAGGTAACTCTGTTCATTCGGTAGTTCTGCTAAAGACCAGAGGCATTGTCAGATTTGTAATCCAAAACTTGTACAGATACATTATACATATTCCACTCAAAAGGGACATCACATTTTTCTGAACTGTCTCCCACATGTTGCTTTTGAGGATACACCTTTGGCCCCCAAATAGCGGTGAAATTAATCATGCGAATTTAAAGTGGGTTAAATAACCTTTAGTCTTACTTTTTCTCAACCAAAGCTCATTCTAAATTTGAAGACATTTATCCAGTTTCCTGACTGTTTTAATTATTGAGCTCTCTGTGCCCAATGATTGTATTATTATGCATTTCTAAACCTTTGACATCTATCGACTTCTCTATTTTTTAAATTAAAACGTAAGCCAGTCCAGGTGAATTTAATTAGAAAAAAGTCAATTTTTGGCTTAAAATACGCGATTTGGGCAGAATGTCAGACTTACGCCAAAGGGGGTAAAAAATCTGAGCTCAAAATTGAATTCCCGGACCCGAGAACCCCCAAAAATCGGAATAGGGGGTTAAAATATGCTATTTGGGCATAATGCCAAGAAAACGCCGAAAATGCCAATCTCGAAAATCTGTGTCGAAATTCGAATTCCCCCATCCCACCCCCTATTTTAAATTTAAAAAGTGTACCACAGAGGCGAATTTAAATTGGCAATTTTTCTTAAAATACCTTTGGGCAAGAATGCCTACGCCAAAGGGGGTTTACCAAAATTGCCCCCGGCCCGAGGCAAAAAACAGAAAAACTTTCTTTCCAAAAAAGGAAAACCTCCTCGGTCCAATTTCTTCCTCAGCTTTTCTCTGTAAAACGAAAATTTTAATTTTTTCCCTCAACCCTTTTTTCCCCGAGGGTAAAAAATCTCTGCAGAAATTTTCTACTTTTACTCATTTTTTCCGTAATTTTTAATTACCCCCCCCGGGTTTTAGTAATTTTTCAACTTTCCTACCGAGGAGTAAATATAGGGGAGGCGAGTAATTTTTCAAACCTCGCCGTGCCTAAGGCACGGCAAGGTTTGAAAAATTTTCGCGGCCCGCCTTCGGCGGGCCGCGAAAATTTTTGGCGTTTTAGTCAAAATTGTTGGGATTTTTGGCCATTTTTCACCAAATTTTTGTAAATTATTTTTCTCAAAAAACTGTCGAAAAAAATCAATAGGGTCCCCCCCATGGTTTTTTGCAAAAAACTTTCTAAAAAGAATTTTTTCCATAAAAAACCATAGGGGACCCTATTGATTTTTTGACAGATTTTTCAGAAAAATGGGTGCCATTGGGTTATCGGGGGTGGGGGGGGGAAACTGGTTATCGGGGGGGGAATTTCCATACATTTTTATATAGCTATTTTTTGCTGAAAATCAATAAGGGGGACCCTATGGTTTGAAAAAATTATTTTCTGAAATATTTTATGAAAAGAATTAATAGGATACCCCCTTTCGTTTAAAAAAAAATTTTTTTTAGAAATTTTTTTGTCAGAAAAATCAATAGGGGGACCCTATTGATTTTTTTGATGAATATTTCAGAAAATATTTTTTTCAAACCATAGGGTCCCCCTATTGATATTTTGCCTAAATTTTTTTAAAAGAAAATTTTTTGCAAAAAAACCATAGGGGGACCCTATGGTACGAAAAATCATTTTTCTGATAAATCTGTCGAAAAAAATCAATAGGGCCCCCTATGGTTTTTTATCCAAAAAATTGGTTTTTTAGATATCTTTAAAAAATAGCTAAAAATAGACTATATTTTGTCTAAATTTTGTCTATTTATATTAGGCATACGAAATACTAGCTAAAAAGAGCAAAAAATGGGAAAAAACCGCATTTTTTTGGGGGGGGGGGAGTAATTCTAGGGGGGGGGAGTAATTTTAGGGAGGGGAGTAATTTTTCAACTACCCCCCGAGGGGGGAGTAAATATAGGGGGGAGTAATTTTACGGGGGAGCAATTACAGGTATTACCGGTATTTCCTTTTGTTCGAGGACTAGCTGTCCTTTTTCCATTTGCAATCCGGGAGGGAGCATTTTTCTCACTGCGGCTAGACAGTTAGTGCAGCTAGAGAGCGAGCATTTCTCACACCCCGTGCAGTTAGCGGCTAGGCGGTGATGTCTCTCAACTGGTCGGTAACCGTTAAATAAAATTTTCCATACTTTCAGACATCCGAAATATTGCGCTGAACTCAGTCGACTCAAGTCTACCATGTCTTGCTCGAAACCTTTGCCACCATTCACTTATGAGTTGCTGTGCTTTATGAACCGAGATCAACTGGAGCGTTTCTCAATCATCTGTCGTCCTCTAAAGAATTTAATCCAACGATATTTTCATTCGAAGCCGTATCGCGTTTTCAGATGTTTGAACATTCGTGGAAGGTCGTATGCTTTGTCCCATAATGCTGTGCAATGGCATCCTAATCGAGACGACTACAACGTGCAGCAGTTTTTTGGTAAACAGTTATAACTATGATACCTAAAATGAAACCTATAATCTATCCACTAGAGGATAATTTTTTAACCTCCGAAAAATTATTAAATTCAAATTTTCAAACACATTTTTTCCAATATTCTCTTTGACTAAATTTTGGCATTGGGGTTTTTCGACGAGATCTAAAGGGTGAAGAAAAAAATCCGCACTAATTTGAATTGTCTCTATTAGCCATAACAAACAAGGAGGCGATTAGTTCAAACGCTCTCTTCAAACGCGCTTACAAAATAATGAGTAAATAATATTCTGCCAAAGAAAGAAAAAGGATGACTACAAAATAAATGACTCAAATAAATTATAGACATTCTTTTCTCTCTTTGGCAAAACATTATTTACTCATTATTTTGTAGGCGCGTTTGAAGAGAGCGTTTGAACTAATCGCCTCCTTATTTGTTATGGCTAATAGAACGGCAAAATTTGGCATCCCGTCTCCCGGTGTTTCATAATAGTTGTAGCAAATTTTGTCTCGTTTCCGAAAATGTATTAGGTTGGAAATAGGGCTGTGCAATGAGAACCTTTGTGAACCCAGAAAAAAGACGGTTCTCATGTGAACCCTGTAGGTTCACATGAGAACCTATGGGTTCTCATGTGAACCCTAGAAGTTCACATCAGAATTTTTGTTATTTTTAAATAAAGTGGTCAAACAAAATGCATATTCGGAATCCTCAGGAAAAAGTGATATAAGGTCGTCTATATCAGATTTTAGGTATCTTAGGTAAAAATGGGGTAAAATAGCGTTTTTACATCCGGCCCGATTTGTTGATTGGGTGTGGCGTCGACAGAGAAAGAGAGATATGAAACGAGGGATCTGGCGAGCTGGCCTAGAAACGCAAGAGGAGACACAAGAGACGTGAGACAAAGAGAGCGTTTTATTGGGGCGCCGCACGCTATCTCTTTATTGGCCTGATTCTGAGTTAGGTGCCAGAGAAAGAGAGACACGATTAGAGAGTGGGAAATAACCGACTTTGGGTATTCAAACCGACAAGTCTCTCTTCCTTTGGTTCTCATGTGAACCTAGTAGTAGTAAATTTGTTGTAGATATTTTGGTGGATAAAGTTAGTGAAAATTATCAATCCATCTGGTTAAGGAGGAATGACAATTTGAACCGTCTAGGACGGCGTGACAAGTTTATATGGTATATACGCTTCATCACCGAAGTGAATCTTGCGGACCGATCCCCGAAGGAAACGGTTTAAACCACCCCAACATAACCGAAGTTAGAAGGGCAGGTTAGACAGTAAATAATGTGAGCAAAGTATATTGAAAATGAGTGAAAATGTGAATTCATTGTTTCGCCTATAATCTCTGACAATGAAATTCTACTGCAAAAGATTGTCCAAAAGGGTTTAGGCATCCTCAGAGAGATCCCAATTGAACTTTTTGTATAAGAGAGTGTATACCTACAATAAATTTTGGAAGTATGGAGCAGGATTTTGAAAGAGCTTTATTTCGTGACAAGACATTTGGATTTTGAAAAGTATTTGGTTGAAAGAATTAAAGTCCAGCATTTTTGCTGACTATTAGAGAAAACAATGAAATGTATGATGAAATTGTTTAGAGAGAGTGAAAATTTTTGCCAATATGGCATCAAATGAAGACACCCTCCGATCCCATGTGTACAAGTTCTATTCCGAAAAGTTTGCACCTCGACTTGACATAATACGAACTCCGCCAAAATTAGAGCTCCGGCGGAGCTGTAAAAACAGTAATACAGTAGAGAGCCTTAACCAGGATCCTAGCTTGAGAATTTAGACTTTAGGGGATATATGAAATGTTTATAATTTAATTAAGAAGCCAAAAATATCGTTTTTTCAAAATTTTAATCGTTTTGGTAATATCTATCATATCAAAACAAAATAAAATATTCATAAAGTAACCCTTAAATTATGGCTTTTTAGAAATATTACCATTTTGAATGTTAACCAGTATCCGAATTTTTGATATAAAAAATTAAATATATAAATTTAAAACACCGTAAATCCTCTAATTAATCCGCCGGCGGGATTATTGTTTCGTAAGGAGTCTAGGGGGCGCGATATCGATATAAATAGGAAAAGTAATAAGTTGATATATTGAAATGGCTTAAAAGACGATTTTTAGTTTTCGCGCGAATTGAAATTTGGAATTTGAAATCTGATGGGAAATTCGAATTCAGGATGTCGAAAAACTCTTGTTTGCAAATTTTCAGCTCTTTCGGTGGTCTGATAAGAAAAATCGACTTTTTTAGTCGAGAAATGGCAAAAAAGTTGCTTTTTGGCAAAAAATTGAGCAGAAATGTCGAACTTTGATAATTTAAAAAGTAGGAATGTAGGAAATTACTTTGTTAATTGATATAAATCGAAAAAGTAATAAGTTGATATATTGAAATGGTGTAAAAGACGATTTTACGTTTTGGCGCGAATTCAAATTTTGAATTTGAAATCTGATTCAAGATTCGAATTCAGGAGGTCGGAAAACTCCTCTCTGCAAATTTTCAGCTCATTTGGTCATCTGATATGAAAAATCGACCTTTTTGGTCGAAAAATGGCGAAAAAGTGGCTTTTTGGCATAAAATTGAGTAGAAATGTTGAAATTTGATAATTTGAACAGGAGGAATGTTGGAAATTTGATAGAAAATGGATATAAATCGAAAAAGGTATACCGTATTTTCTCTAATTGAGCCCCCTATAATTAACTCCCCTCTGGAGGGGTATTGAAATAATTAAGCCCCTCTATAATTGAGCCCCCCCCCAAAAAATTTTTTTTCCTAATTTTTCGCTGTTTTTTTGCTAGTATTTCGTATGTCTCATATAAATAGACAAAATTTAGACAAAATATAGTCTATTTTTAGCTATTTTTAAAGATATCCAAAAAAACCAATTTTTTGGATAAAAATCCATAGGGGGACCCTATTGATTTTTTTCCAGAGATTTTTTCAAAAAAATGATTTTTCATACCATAGGGTCCCCCCTATGGTTTTTTTGCAAAAAATTTATCCATAGGGGGGACCCTATTGATTTTTTCGACAGATTTTTCAGAAAAATAATTTCCAAAAATTTTTGGCGCCAATTCAAAATCGGTTTAAATTTTCAAAATTTTTTCAAAAACTGGCCAAAAATCCGAAAATTTTGCAAAAAAGTCGCAAAAATTTTCGCGCCCCGCCTAAGGCGGGGCGCGAAAATTTTTTGGATCGCGCCTTCGGCGCGATCCAAATAATTAATCCCCCCTATAATTGAGCCCCCCTATAATTAACCCCCCCTAGAGGGGTATTGTAATAATTAAGCCCCCGGGTGCTTAATTAGAGAAAATACGGCAGGTTGATCGATTGAAATGCCTTAAAACACGATTTTTCGTTTTGGCGCGAATTCAAAATTTGATTTTGAAATCTGATGGGAAATTCGAATTCAGGAGGTTGAAAAACCCCTGTATGCAAATTTTCAGCTCTTTTGGCAGTCGGATATGAAAAATCGACTTTTTTGGTCGAAAAATGGCCAGAAATGACCAAATATGGCATAAAATTGAGCAGAAATGTTGAAACTTGATAATTTAAAAAGTAGGAATGTTGGAAATTTGATAGAGAATTGATATAAATTGAAAAGGAGATATGTTGGTATGTTGAAATGGCTTAAAAACACGTTTTTGTGTTTGGCGGGAAAATTTTCATTCAAATTTTGGATCTGACAATTTTGGGGAAGCCTGGAGATTGGTAGCTATCGATTGAACTATTGGTCATGGGAAACTGATGGATGGATCCTGAGATATAAGCTTTTAGACCAAAATTCTGCAAAATAATATAGTACAATTTTCAATTGGTGCAAAAAAAATTCAATTTGCGGCAGAAATTTGAGATTTGGGAAAAACCCATTTTGGGGTGGGCGGGGCGCACTTAATTAGTTGCCGGAGTAATTAGAGGATTTACGGTATGTACATATTGCGCCTGAATTAATACATCCTCTCTTATATTACTTTGTTATGTGCTATGGACTGAGGCGACCATCCATAAAATTTTTGTGAGTTTGTGGAAAATTATCGTAAATTTACGCTTTGCGTTTGGGTATAATTTAGACATTTTCATGAAAACCTTTTCACAAATGTATGTGACATGCATGCATTTGTTGTTCTAGACACAATTTTGCACAGAACAACACAAAAGTGCAGTGCTCCACACATACAAGAGATGATACAGGGGCGATCGAACTCATTCCATTTTCATTTTGCATGTTTTGATACACATTTATTTGAAAAAGTAAGAGCATGATACAAAATCAAAAATTCAAACAATGAACAAAAGAAAATTTAAAAATCATGTGAGAAATTCTTTCTAACACTTTATGGGAATGAAGCGTCACGTAGCACTTAATGTAATTAGCAAGTACCAGTATCCTCAACTTTTGCAAGATACGTGTCTATTGCTATCGAAAGTGTTGCTTTTAATTTGCTGAAAGGACGTTTTATAATATTTTCAATTTCTTTTCGAATTTCAGGATAACAAACCATTCGAATCCGTTCGTTTTACATATATTGACTGCTTTATCAAGTTTTTTGCACACGTCGTCTTCTAACTCTTCCAGCATTCCCAAAAGATTCAGAGAACAAAGCAATGTGTTTTCTGTTTCTAAATGTCTGCAATTTTTTCCAAATTCCGACAGTAACTTTTCGTAGTCAAACGTATTCATAATCGCATTAGCGATATCATTTGGCGGTACATCTCTGCATCATCCATAGTCGTGCAGAAGCTGTAGAACATTGGAACAATTTTCGCGAACTGTTTTTACAAATCGATCAAGTACAAGGTGAATATAAGTATTCGGAATAGGTGCATTCATAGCACGGGCTGAAATGAAAAACAAATAATACATATATCTCTGCGCTACAGCCGCAGGCACATTTTATCTTTGGCCTTTTTAAGCGGTAATCAGAGCAAAAGTCAGTCAAATCAATTATATGCGTGGTTGAATACATACTAGCAAAGAGTGCCACCATGTTGGTGGTCGAAATGCAGGCATGTTTAGTGGGAGTAGATGGTTTGTCTCTCGTAGTCTGTTAGAAAAACGTTAGAAATGCCTAAAAATTCTGCTTTTTCACTAAAATGGGATGTTTTGAAAAATATGATATGGCGGGTAGTATAAAATGGGATATCTAGGATGTTTCCGTTCTTATTTTTTCGATTTTGCTCCTACAGGGTAACCAGTGGCAAGTATGTAATGAATCATAGCTTATTTTGTAGCTAAGACTTGCTATTTATTATTAAAAAAGATAGCGTTATATCCTCTATTCAACATAAAACAACAAACTAAATTTGATGTGCTTTACCAATTACTATTTTTAGGATCGCCAATTACGGGTAAATAAACACACACGTGGCATATAAGGCATTCACGTGATACACACTTGCCTGGAATGTGCGCACTTCGATTTCATGCAAACACGAGGCATGTGTGCATTGTCTCCTACCCAAAATTCAGAATTACACAATTTTTTCTCGTACTTGTTTCCAGTTATTGAAAAATTGTTCCACTGACGTTGAACTTTTCTTTTTAAATAATAAACTAGACACTAAGGATTTTTTGACAACAAAGACAGCATACCACCTCTTTTAGAAATAACAACACGACGTCAAAGGTCAAAATTTTTATTACAGCAAAATTTTCTACGGAACTTTCGAAATTTCAGATTTAGGCTACTTTTGGAAACGTCGTTTTGGTTTTTTTAAACAGATGCCACGGTAAAAAATTCGTTCAACGTCACTGAAAATTTTTTCAACAATTGAAAACAAGTGGGCGAAAAAACTGAGCCATCCTGTATAACGATAGCAGACGCCAAAATTAAAATTAAATAATTTCATCAACAATATGTATATGTTACGGCTAAAGCTGGAAATCGGCTAATGCTAGGATTAGCCGGCTAAAGCTGGTAATTCCAGCTTTAGCCAATTTCGCCGGCTAAAGCTAGAATTACCAGCTTTAGCAGGCGAAATTGGCTAAAGCTGGTAATTCCCAGCTTTAGCCGGCTAATCCTAGGATTAGCTAGTACACCCGGCTAATGTTAAGGAAATTGTACGTTACAGAAATTTTATGGAAAAATTTTGGAATTTTTTGACAAAATGCTAAAATATTTCGTGAAATTGGCCACTATAGGGTGTCCCAAAAAATTCTACTGCGATTTCGTAATCAGGAGATGTTTATTTTTGACTTATCTGATGCCAAATTCAAATGTGCTCAATCAAAGTTATATGCGAAATCAAAGCAGGGAATCTAATCTTTGATTTGGTATATATCTTTCCTTCAGCACATTTGAATTTAGCGTCAAAAATCCAAAAATAAAAACATCGTGATTACGAAATCACTGTAGAATTTTTGGGACACCCTGTAAATTCAGAAAATTTTCCCAAATTAACTAAAAATCCAAATTTTTGATTATTTCATAATTCAAAAAATTCGTCAATCCTTATATCGTTCCTTTTTCGGTTAGACATATTTTTGTACTCTTCCTGACTGTTGGAAAAAAAACGAGAGATTATTCAATTTGTCTAACCTAAAGAAACGGGTTTTTGAATACTTGAGAAATGCCCTGTCAAAAACAGCCAAAATCGACAAAACTCTTTTTACCAATTCAAATCTAATTGATACAAGTTATTGAAAAATGACCGCGGTCATGATAATGATGTGCGGGTTATCAACGATGGTGCCGAGATTGGTGTCATACTACTCATCTCAGTCAGGGAAGTCGATTGACACCAATCTCGCCCAAAACGGAGGAATGCAAGCATTGTGTCCCTCCAAAAACGGCTAGCTTTAGCCGGCGAAATTGGCTAAAGCTGGAATTACCAGCTTTAGCCGGCTAATCCTAGCATTAGCCGATTTCCAGCTTTAGCCGTAACATATATACTAGCGAAGTGGGGCCGCTTCGCGGCCCCACTTCGCTAGGAAGCGGTTAGCGTGCATCAGCGGCGCTTCGCGCACCGTCATCAGTATGCCCTCGTCTGTATCAGTATGCCCCGTGCCCGTTACCTCGGCCCTGCGGGCCTCGCCCGGCTGCGCCCGCCCTCGCGGCGCTTCGCGCCGCTCGGCCGAGCGCAGCCTTCTATTTGTTCGGGAGTCTAAATTTTGTCTAAATTTAGGTACATTTTAGCTAAATTCTATGATTGAGTTCTACCTATACCTGCTCTAAGTTCCCTCACATTCCAATGGGGAGGGTCGGGCGCTCCGCGCCCGACCACAGGACTGGCTCATCTGAAAATTCAGATGAGCAAAAACCGTGACAAAACCTCACATACGGAAATAGACACCCCTAAGAATGCATTCCGGAAAAACCGTGACAAAACCTCACATACGGAAACAGACACCCCTAAAAATGCATTCCGGAAAAACCGTGACAAAACCTCACATACGGAAATAGACACCCCTAAAAATGCATTCCGGAAAAACCATGACAAAACCTCACATACGGAAATAGACACCCCTAAGAATGCCTTCCGAGAATTTTTGTCTAAAAAATTTTGTCTACATTTAGTCTAAATTTTGCTAAAAACATACTTAGCTCGTCTATACGAACATTTTAAGCTATCACTTGCCCATAAAACACGGGCGTAAGGGGTCTAACGGCCATGTTCGGACGGACGGACGCACTATCAGGGCTAGCTTACTGGGGGGATATCACAATTTTACTGCAAATATATAAGATAAAAATTACAAAATTTCATATAATAGTATATCCCCCCCAGTAAGCTAGCCCTGTCAGTGCAGTCCCATGGAAAATTCAAATTTGAATTCCCGCCTTTTGGCATTCTGTATTTTTGTCCGTGACCTATTTTGTCCCGAATTTTTGCTCATCTGAATTTTCAGATGAGCCAGTCCTGTGGTCGGGCGCGGAGCGCCCGACCTTCCCCCTTGGAATATGAGGGAACTTAGAACATATACTCCCGAACAACAGCTGCTTGAGGGCCGAAGGCCCGAAATAGTCTCATGCTGCTCTACTCCCGAACAACCCAATCTGACCGCTAATGGCGGTGCGCGAAGCGCCGCTGATGCACGCTAACCGCTTCCTAGCGAAGTGAGGGCGGCCCCACTTCGCTAGTTGCGAAATAACAATAAATCTAGAATAAATAAGTCCCAACGCCGCCAACGCCACATAATTGTGGTACCTGTAGCCATAGCCCCTATCATTTTCGTGCCTGTGCCTCTCACGGCGCCGCTATCGCCCATGAACAGAAACATGGTCCACGAACAAAGATATCGAACTGGTAGCCTGCTCTCTTCGTGAATTTACTGCCTAATATCACGTGAATTTTATTTGATCTTATCTAAAGAAAAAGTAACTATTCGTTCGGTTACATCAAAAATTTTATATAATCTGGTATTATAGAAGCTGGTATTTAGTAGAAAATGATTTTGTTCTATATCACGTAAATTTATTGAGCGCAAGCGTTCAACTGATTATCACTCTTACCTATTTGGTTGTATGGAGATGTGAGTGTCCAAATGTCCCGGTTTTCGTAACTTCTCCGACTCCTCGCCGTTCTCGGTTCTTAATCTTTCGGGATAGCTCTAGGCATGTAGGTATAAAAAATAGGTCCGGCCGACAAAGAATGTTTCTAGAAAGTTATAGAAGCCATAGACACCCAATGGCCTCCTTCTCTGTAGGTCTTCTCTAAGGTGCCTGTCTTTGAGTGCATGTATCAGGGATGTGCGAGCTTTGGATTTTCCGATTCGAACTTCGAGTTTCGAGCTTCGAGCTGGCAAAAATTTCGAGCTTCGAGCTGCCAAAAACACCGAGGCTCGCGAGCTTCGAGCTGGAGGAATATTTTTCTAAGGCAATTTTTCAAATTTTTTTGTCATTTTTTTTTCATTTTCTGCCAGTTGTTTGCAAGTTTTTAATGCGCTTATTATGTGTAAAAAATTTGACGAAGTAAGACTTTTTTTGGTATTGATCTATTTTTTCGTGTTTTTGTTTATTTTTTCAAATTTACAGCATTCTTAGGGTGCATTGTCGGTAAAATATTGCAAATTTACGTATTCGAAATCAGCGCCGCAGGCGAAAATTGCTCAATTTTTGCCGATTTTATGTAAAAATATGCACTAATTTTGACACATTTAGCTCAAATTTAATACTTTTAGTTACACAAGAAACAACTTTACTCAAAACCAAAAAACAGCGCCGCAGGCGGAAATTTTTCAATTTTTGCCGTTTAATATAAAAATTTGCATTATTTTTTAAAAACATAAAGAAAAATGGTAACGAAATTGCGCATTTTTCAGGCAAAAATTTTGCGTGAAAAAGTTGGATATTCACAAAAAATTTCTCAAAATTTTCTCCGGCCGCGCTCTCTCGGGCACGGTCGACCAAGTGCATTCTTAGGGTCCTGGCTCGAAGCTCGTTTTTTTTTGCCTAATTTTCGAGCTTCGAGCTGGCAAAAACACCGAGGCCTCGCACATCCCTGCCATGTATCTTTGGTTAGAGTAGTAAAATAGTTGGTTAGAGTAGTAAAATAGTAACAATAAAATGATAAGGCCTCCCATAGCCGGTTTTAGGCGACCGAGATTTTTGGCCCTATAGGGTTTTCGACCACGCAGAACACGATTCTGATATCAGTTTTGGCATTCAGCATACTGTAGCGCCAGTTTCTGGCGTTCTGCCCACTTTGGCTTCCTTGGGGGTTTTCGCCCGAAATTTCACACACAAGGTGGTTTTCGAGGGTGCTGAATTCCAATTTGCTGTCTCCGCTGTTTGGAAATTTGCTGTCTGATAAATTATTTGACTTAAAATGCGAGAAAGAAACTTTCGATTACTACCTGATTTCATTGTAGATTTAACTTACGGATCAGGGCTGGGAGATCGGATCGGAAATATCGGTTTTTTTGGGGTTCGGATCGGATCGGTTTTTTTGGCCATTTTCCGATCCGATCCAAGCACCCCTAAGAATGCACTCGGCGGATTCAAATTTTATATTCCCGCCGGCCGTGCCCGATAGGGCACGGCCGGGAAAAATTTTAGAATTTTTTAATGAACCACCATTCCAAAATTACAAAATTTTCGCCTGCGGCGCTATTTGGATACCAGTTCTCCTCCAAGTATTTATTAAAATAGTGCAAATTTTTATATGAAAATCGCCAAAAATAGAATAATTTTCGCCTGCGGCGCTGATTTTTCTTTATTTACCCGTTGTTATTGAACGGCAATTGTCGTTTTTAGTAACCAAAACTACTGTTTTTGAGCTAAATTTTTCGCTCCCGCGAAAAATTTTGTCTGAATAAAGCGTTCTTTCCCCATTTTTTCTTAATTTAGCAAAATTGAGTAAAAAATAGAAAAATTGTACAATTTCATGAAAAAACATTAATTTTGCCATATTTTACCAAAAACTTGCAAATTTTACCCATTTTTGGGCATAAACAGCAAATTTAGATGATTTGGGAAAAATTTTGAAAAACAGCCAAATTTGGTGAAAAATTTTGGATCGGATCGGATCGGAAATATCGTTTTTTTTTGGCTCCGGATCGGATCGGATTGGGGGTCACCGAGGATCGGATCGGATCGGACCCGCGATCAAAGTTCCCAGCCCTGTTACGGATTCTAACTGTTATCTTTCGCTATCGATACCTAACTGAAAACTTTCGATTTCTACCTGGGGCCTGTACCACTAACATGACAATTTGACAATGAAATCTTGACAATTTGACAATTTGACAATGACAATTTGACATATCACACGTCCGGATGTTTACAAATACTAAATTTTGAATCCCAGTTTGCTTGAATCCAAGCTTGCAGTATTCTTTGACTTTTTTCTTTTAAAATTTGTCGGAAATTCAGTACAACCAAATGGGAGTGCATGTGTTAACCAGGTACAAGTCAGTACAAATACACTGTTACTAGCGCGCTAGCGCGCGGGGAGTCTATATCAGTATGCCTTTTCTGTTCTAACTTCACTCACATTCCCAGGGGGAAAGTCGGGCGCTCCGCGCCCGACCACAGGACTAGCTCGCCACCTGCGGTGGCGAGCAAACTCAGACTCAGTCTGAGTTTGGCTCAGTCTGAGTTTGGCTCAGTCTAAGTTTGGCTCAGTCTGAGTTTTCTCAGTCTAAGTTTGGCTCAGTCACTAAAATTAAGCACTGGATAGAATGCACTTGAAAATGAAACCGTAACTGAAACCAAAATTAAGGACTATATAGAATGCACTTGCAAAATGAAACCGTGACTGACACCAAAATTAATGACTATATAGAATGCACTTGCAAAATGAAACCGTGACTGACACCAAAATTAATGACTATATAGAATGCACTTGCAAAATGAAACCGTGACTGACACCAAAATTAATGACTATAGAATGCACTTGCAAAATGAAACCGTGACTGACACCAAAATTAAGGACTATATAGAATGCACTTGCAAAATGAAACCGTGACTGACACCAAAATTAAGGACTATATAGAATGCACTTGCAAAATGAAACCGTGACTGACACCAAAATTAAGGACTATATAGAATGCACTTGCAAAATGAAACCGTGACTGACACCAAAATTAAGGACTATATAGAATGCACTTGCAAAATGAAACCGTGACTGACACCAAAATTAAGGACTATATAGAATGCACTTGCAAAATGAAACCGTGACTGACACCAAAATTAAGGACTATATAGAATGCACTTGCAAAATGAAACCGTGACTGACACCAAAATTAAGGACTATATAGAATGCACTTGCAAAATGAAACCGTGACTGACACCAAAATTAAGGACTATATAGAATGCACCTTACCAAACTTTAGGTACATTTAGTCTATATTTTGTCTACATTTTAGCTAAATTTTGACCTCAAATTTGGATTCCCCGCTAAAAATTACTCTAAAATAGGTACATTTCAAAAATAAGCACCCCTAAGAATGCACCTTTGATAAATGGAATAAGCACCTCTAAGAATGCACCCCAAAAACATGCAACGGAGGGAGGGAGGGAGAGACGTCACTAACTTACTATAAGGATCACTATAGTATCGCTGTGTTTATATATTTTATAGACTACACATTACTATATTTTATAGACTAGCTGTGTTGTAATTAAACCCCTCAAATTAACCCCCCTCTGGAGGAACATTGAAAAATTAGCCCTCCCCCTCTAATTACTACAGTCGTTTTACTAACTGGTCAATATCTATAAAACATCAAATGGCTAAAACGTTGGTTTTTACCGTAAACTTGTCAAATCTGAGATTGATGTCTCAACCGGATATGGGCGAGTTTCATTTCTCATAGCTCCATCTTTTCGCCAATTTAGCGCCAAAATGATCGTTTGAATAATGTTCCAATTTGGGAGGGCGGTTTCGAGGGGTACGCAGGGGGTTCGAGTCAATATGATGAAACCTCTCCAGAGTAAATCGACTCTGGTGAATCCAAATCCGGAATCAGGTTTGAACTTTGATCTTTGATTTTTGAACTTTTCTCTTTAAAATCTCGAAAAGGCCAAATTTTTAAAAAGAAAAGTTCAAAAATCAGAGATCAAAGTTCAAATCTGATCCCGGATTTGGATTCACCAGAGTCGATTTACTCTGGGGAGGTTCCATCATATTGACTCGAACCCCCTTCGTACTCCTCAAATTAGAAAATTATTCAAATGCTCATTTTGGCGCTAAATTGGCGAAAAGAAGACATGAAACTCACCCATAACAAAAAGTTGAGTTGGGATTGCACGAGTGAAAAAACCAAATTCCCATGAAAAAGCAAAAATTTTGAAGTGTTTTTCACTATCCGGTTATACACCCCCTCTATAACCGGATCCAGCCCTGGTGCATACCCATTTTTTTCTTATATAGACCAAATATGTCATTTGACTTTGTGTCTCGACCATATAGTCTTACGTTATAGTGAGCGGCTGGGTATAGACTATTCGAAGACCATAAGTTAGGCAATAGAGGTGCGCATCTCTAGTCCAACCATGACCTGTACACCAGCTCAACCGCACTTCTACTCACAATTTTTCATATTTCTTGACATGACTGTATAGGCAGACGACATAAGATAAATTGTGTCTTGTTCAAGAAATTCCTAAAAAGATTTCCACTAACCACTACCTCGGATATTTTCGAGGTAGTGGATTATTTTGTCACTCGGAAAAGAATATCGGAGTCATATTAGCATGTGTCGGTTTAACTTGGTGTCATGATAATATATCTTTTTGTTTTCTGCAGATAACAAAGATATGCTATTCCATTGCGAGTTTTTCGGAGTGTGTTCCTCACTTATTTAAATTGTTCGCTTACTGTATGTTTTATACAGTCTATACTCTGTTTAGTCCAGTACCCCGTTACATTACGTAATTATTAGGGATCGGCGAGTCCGAGTCCGAGTCTTTCCGAGTCCAAAATGGACTCGGTGTGAATGGAAATCTGACGAGTCCGAGTCCGGACTCGGACTCGGGCTCGGTAAAAGGGGGTCCGAGTCCGACGGACTCGGACTCGGTTATTTTCGGCCGTGCCCATTGGGCGCGGCCGAGCAAAATTTTTGAACTTTTTTGAAGAATATACAAAATTTTCAATGTCCATTTTTGCAGACAGCCTTCTCTAACCTCACACATTTTTTCAAAATTTTCGCCTGCGGCGCTATTTTTTCTTTGATGTTTCTCTTATATCCTACAATTTTCAATTTTTTTTCGCCTCCGACGCGATTTTATCCTTTATTTCTAGTGTAGTTTTAGATCCCGGCGAAATTTTAGACGGCATTTTGTCCGGCAACAGTAATAATTTTCTAGACACAGGAAATACTAGTACTAGACATAGGACCGAAGGCGAAAAATCAAAGAAAAAATAGCAATATTTACTATATTGGAACTTTACTATATTGGAAAGGTTAGAGAAAATTTCCTTTGAAAATTTTCAATGTTGAGGCAAATTTTTCAAAATTTTTCCTCGGCCGCGCCCTATCGGCACGGCCGAGCATTAATCAGCAGATTTTGTTTGATTTTTGTGCAAACAAACTAAATTTCTAAAAAATTTTCGCCTATTTTTCACAGAAATTTTGTTAGAAAAATTGCCGAAGAAGTACAAATATGGCACCGATCTATAACGCTTATTCAGGAGCTTAGTCGACCTAAACCGGTTATATTCATATTAAAAATTTTGGAAAAATACAGGTAAAATTTGAATTTGCATGTAAAATTTCTTCAAAAATCTAAAAAATCGCTAAAAAATAGACCAAACCGTCTAAATTTTGTCTATTTATAGTAAAAATACGAAATACTAGTAAAAAACAGTAAAAACACAAGTTTTTGACAACAACAAAAAAATGGCGGGAAAAATAAAATTCAAACGGACTCGGCGAGTCCGGACTCGGAATCGCTCGGACTCGGTGTAAAATTCCGATCCCTAGTTTTGATTCTATAAAATATCGTTCGCCTCTCGAAAAGTCTATATCTCTATATTGCTTCCATCAAGGTGGGTTGAAGTGGCTGCTGTATGTCGCTCTCCGTGTGTCCTGTCTGGCGCATTGCATTTGCTTCTCATCTCTAATATTTTGCCTCGAAAACGTTAGTCCTATATTACATCATTTTACGTCACTGCTATTTAGGATTCGACTTCCGTGACCTCAAATGGTCATGTCATCAAAATTTTGGATTTCCTATCAGGTTTTGCCCTTATGATCTCGGCATTACTACTTTACACTACTAATCTATTACTTCATACGAGCGAAGTGGGGGCGCTTCGCGCCCCTCACTTCACTCGGAAGCGGGAGCGTGCACAGCGGGAGATTGGGTTCGTCATCGCTTCGCGCACCGCCATCAGTATGCCCTCGGCTGTTGTTCGGGAGTAAGGGTTGTTCGGGAGTAGAGCAGCATGAGACTATTTCGGGCCTGCGGCCCTCAACAGCTGTTGTTCGGGAGTAAGGGTTGTTCGGGAGTAGAGCAGCATGAGACTATTTCGGGCCTTCGGCCCTCTCTCGCGGCCTTCGGCCGCTCGAACTGAGTTTGAAAAGTTGAAAAAAAAATTACGAAAAAAATTTTTAGAAAAAATTTTTTCGTATCCCGGGGGTACCCCAAAAATTTTTTTGACCCCGGATTCGGACTCCCCATAGTCGAAAACCCCCGGGTGCAAAAAATTAGCACCGGGGAGGCCCAAATTCCTTCAAAAAAATTTTGAAAAATTTCGTACCCCGGGGGTACCCCGATAATTTTTTTGACCCCGGATTCGGATTCAGCACCCCAAAAACCCCCGGGTGCAAAAAATTAGCTTCGGAAACGCTCAGAAATCAAAAATCCATTTTGCCGGTTAGAGAAAAGAGAAATAGTGTGTAAAACTGCCTAAGGGCATAACTCGAAAATTTTGGTCGGTGCCCCAAACTTTTTTTCGGGATTCGGTATTAGCTCGGCCAGACCTACAAAATGAGCTATCGCACACCCCTGTATCGCGCGCACAAATTTTCGGATAGTTGTTCTGGTGACAGAGAAATCATTTCATTTACTATATAGGATTGAAATTGCGTGACATTCTCATCTTTTCGATTCCAGGTTCTCTAATAGGCCTGGAGGCAACTTTTAACCCAAACCCGATCTAATGAAAATTTACTGAGAATTATTTTAATGCGCATTATTATTTTTTATAAGTCAACATTTCAAGTACGATTAATATTTAATTATATATTAATATTACCGTAAATCCTCTAATTAATCCCCCCTCAATTAAATCCCCCATCTGGACCCCCAACGAAATAATAAATCCCCTCAAATAAATCCCCCAAAATGGGTATTTTACCAATTTTTTACAAATTTCAAATTTTTGGCGCAATTTCAAACTTTTTAGCGCAAGTTTGAATTTTTATTGCAAAATTTGTTATTATCTACCAAATTTGGTCAAAAAATTGAAAAATTTGGTAGAAATTGCCGAAAATTCGATCAAAAATCCAAAAAATGAAAATTTTTGGCGAAATTTTTTTGGCGCCAATTCAAAATTGGTTTAAATTTTCAAAAATTTTCCCAAATTTTGCCAAAAATCCACAGATTTTGACAAAAAGTCCCAAAATTATTCGGCGCGGCCCCCGAAATTTTAATTCCCCCTCAAATAAATCGCCCCTCAAATAATCCCCCCTATAGGACCTGACGAAATAATAATTCCCCCGGTGGATTAATTAGAGGATTTATGGTATATTAAATTATATAAATTTGTAAGTCAACTTTATGAATACTATTGATTTTCAAATAGCTAATAATTCCATAGGACCACCCAGCGGCTACGCCGCATGGCGGCGCCCATGATCATCCATGGGGGGGGGGTAAAAGTGCCATTTTTGGCACGTTTTTGGCCATAATTTGAATTTAATGTGATCTGCACGGGATTTTTTTTGCAGATTCGTTCTTAGAATTCTACGGGGAGCATTTTGACGTATCGTGCGTCCAGAAAGGAGCTGATCCCGAAAACTTTTCTTTGTAGCGCAAAAAGTGCCATTTTTGGCACGTTTTGGCCATAATTTGAATTTCATGTGATCTGCACGGGATTTTTTTGCAGATTCGTTCTTGGCATTGTCTGGGGAGCATTTTGACGTATCGTGCGTCCAGAAAGGAGCTGATCCCGAAAAGTTTCCTTTGTAGCGCAAAAAGTGCCATTTTTGGCACGTTTTTGGCCATAATTTGAATTTCATGTGATCTGCACGGGATTTTTTTTGCAGATTCGTTCTTGGCATTGTCTGGGGAGCATTTTGACGTATCGTGCGTCCAGAAAGGAGCTGATCCCGAAAAGTTTCCTTTGTAGCGCAAAAAGTGCCATTTTTGGCACGTTTTTGGCCATAATTGAATTCATGTGATCTGCACGGGATTTTTTTGCAGATTCGTTCTTAGAATTCTACGCGGAGCATTGTGACGTATCGTGCGTCCAGAAAGGAGCTGATCCCGAAAAGTTCCTTTGTAGCGCAAAAAGTGCCATTTTTGCACGTTTTGGCCATAATTTGAATTTCATGTGATCTGCACGGGATTTTTTTTGCAGATTCGTTCTTAGAATTCTACGGGGAGCATTTTGACGTATCGTGCGTCAGAAAGGAGCTGATCCGAAAAGTTCCTTTGTAAAAACCCCCCAAAAGCTGAAAAATGGCGTTTTCTCGCTTTCGTGGCGGGACCACCCCAAATCTGACATTGATAACCCCCCCCCTAAAATCATGGGTTTTGGGTGGTACTCGCGAGTTTGGGGTCCGGGACCCCCAAAAAGTGGGTTATTCTATTGGGAGGGGAAGGACGGACACCTATCAACTTAGAGGGACCCGATAATATCATACAAATTTTTAGTATAGCTAATAATAATATCATACAAATTTTTAGTAAAATCCTCATCGATTCGGTTTTTGGATCCAGTGTTTTCTCCCAGCCCTAATGTCTAACTGCATATTTTACTACATTTTTTTCAGTTATTTCAAAATGACATAACTTTTGCTTAGATAATTAGACAAATACTTCAACTATCATGACAGCCTTATTCAATGATTGGACACATAAAGCCGCCATATTTTGTTTTGTACTTGTGTTGGATACGATATACTACACCACCTCAGCTACAAGTGAGCTTTTTCTTTTTCTTTCACTTTTAACTCGTACTTATGCTTGGGCTACGTAAGCATGATTTGGGAGACTAGGATGGAAAATGGACTGGGTTTGCGGCTATGTAAGCATGGAGACCCGGCATGTCCTCCAGTCTGGGCTGGTGGCTAATACTGTAAAACCTCTAATTTAATCCCAGGGGGTATAATTATTCAATCGACCTCTAGAGGGGGGGAGTATTATTTGAATTTTGGATGGAAAATGGAGTTTCTTCAAAAACATTAATTTTCCGGTGCTTCTAGGCTATCGGGGGCGGGGGGGGGGAAGTTTATCGGGGGGGGATTCCCCATACATTTTTATATAGCTATTTTTTGCTAAAAATCAATAGGGGGACCCTATTGTTTTTTTGGCGAATATTTCTGAAAATATTTTTTTTATAGCATAGGGTACCCCCTATCGTTTTTTTAAGAAAAATTTTTTTAAGAATATTTTTTGTCAGAAAAATCAATAGGGGGACCCTATTGATTTTTTTGATAAATATTTCAGAAAATAATTTTTTCATACCATAGGGTCCCCCCATGGATTTTTTAGGTAAAATTTTCTTTTGAAAATATTTTTGCCAAAAAATCAATAGGGGGGACCCTATAATATGAAAAAATTATTTTCTGAAATATTTATCAAAAAAATCAATAGGGTCCCCCTATTGATTTTTCTGACAAAAAATATTCTTTAAAAAATTTTTCTTAGAAAACGATAGGGGGTACCCTATTAATTTTTCCATAAATATTTCAGAAAATAATTTTTTCATACCATAGGGTCCCCCTATTGATTTTTAGCAAAAAATAGCTATATAAAAATGTTTGGAAATTTCCCCCCGACAAACTCCCCCCCCCCCCCGATAGCCTAAAAGCACCAATTTTTCGGCTTAAATGTGTATTTTGTTGCGTTTTTCGCTATGTTGCTAACAAATTTGGTATTACTGAATATACATACAATTCATGGTCGAAACACAGGCAATATAGAAATTGTGAAATTCAAATGGTCAAATTGCCGCATAAATTGCCCCTATGTGTTCTGCCCTTCTCTCACCTCTTGCAAAAAGTGTCTTTCACATCGAAGAGACACTTTTTGCAAGAGGTGAGAGAAGGGCAGAACACATAGGGGCAATTTATGCGGCAATTTGACCATTTGAATTTCACAATTTCTATATTGCCTGGGTTTCGACCATGAATTGTATCAATTTTCAGTCTAGATTTAGAAGCATATTCCGATATTATAAATTTTTCGAATTTTGTACCGAAAAGTGCAGTTTTGAAAACACACTATTTTGTGCCCAACACAGTGAAAATTGGTTAAAATTGGACTTAGAAATCTTGCATTTCATTTTGACCATCCAACCCATTCCACAACCAATTCCATTCCAGGCTGGAATCCAGCCTGAAACCGAGCCCAGTTTCCACTTTACATAACCCTAGTGTTATGCTGACACTATGAGGTTCTTTTTCAAAAAATTATAGATGCTTATGCATTGTTATAAGTGACTTAAAAAATAGCCCTAATCATTGCAGTTAGGTTAAAAATCTTTATTTTGGACGTATAATATTTCAAAGAAAATTTATTTTTTGACCAAATGCTTGCTTTTCCTACAATTTTTAGACAAATTAACTTATTTAGGTATGAGCAATTTTCTTTAGGGGTCGGAATTTATCACCGAGTCCGAGCGATTCCGAGTCCGGACTCGGACTCGGTAGTGATGACCGAATCCGAGTCGAGTCCGTTTGAATTTTATTTTTCCCGCCAATTTTTGTTGTTGTCAAAAACTTGTTTTTTTGCTGTTTCTTAGCTAGTATTTCGTATTTTTGCTATAAAAAGGCATAATTTAGACCAGTTGGTCTATTTTTAGCTATTTGTTAGATTTTTATAGAAATATTACATGCAAAATCAAATTTTACGTTTTTTCCAAAAATTCTTAGTATGAATAAAACCGGCCTAGATCGACTATTCAGATCCTGAATAAGCGTTCTAGATGGATGCCATTGCAACTAAAAATTTTTTTCTTTTTCGAACTTGGAATTTTTCCGGTAAAATTTGTTTAGCCCATGAAAAACTGAAGATTGTGGACAAAATTCTGTAATTTTTCTCCGTGCGACGACATTGCGCGGAGAAAATTTTGTCGTTATAACAAAAATTTCAGCATTCGTTATATCGAAGGACATTTCCATACATTTTACGCCCTATAGACAAGACCCATTATATTGAAGGTTAGTGTGTGAAGGTTTGATCAGTGATTTCTTAGAAACTCTATCGAATGTTGCATGTAGTTCAAAATGCTTCCTGTAGCTCAGATTTGCCGCCTTTCGCCACATTAAAAGAAAGTGAGCAGAAAATCATGAAGACAAATAACAAGCCATAAAAGCGCCGCAGACCGAAATTTTGGGAAAAATGCCGACTTATAATGAAAAATGGAAGGAAAAGGAGCGCCGCAGGCAAAAATTTTTAGAAAAATAGGGGGTGTTTGAAAAAATAAACATTGAAAATTTTATATATTCTTCAAAAAAGTTCAAAAATTTCGCTCGGCCGCGCCCAATGGGCACGGCCGAAAATAACCGAGTCCGTTGGACTCGGACCCCCTTTTGCCGAGTCCGAACCCGAGTCCGAGTCCGGACTCGGACTCGTCATATTTCCATTATGACCGAGTCCGAGTCCGTTTTGGACTCGGAAAGACTCGGACTCGCCGACCCCTAATTTTCTTGATAGCGTTAAAATTTTCTAGCCTTTAATTTTTTGGACAATTTAATCTTAATTTTGTTTTGCATACTCAAATTTTAGCCACAAATGGAGCTAAGGTAAAGTTCTTAAACAATCTGCTGACCGAGCTTATGACTAGTTCTTCACCTGTCGCGCAGTTCTGGCGAGAAGATATTGATGTATCCATTAAGGAAACATCGAACAATTCCTTTCTGCAGGCAATACTTCAAATATTCTACGTGGATGAAAATCGAGAAATAGATGCAATTAGCAGAGCAGAATTTGAAGCCGAGGCCGAAGGTTCTGCTGGGGGTGAAAACAGTTATGAATCCCAAAAAATCTTCTCCACAGTGTATGATTTTATGTACAAAAGCGCGGACCATGAGTATGAAAGCGTGGGCAATAGCAAGTCTGATGCGGAAACGGAATTGTTAGCTCTGCTTTTAAAACATTATGTCACAAAAAGTAACGGATCATCTGCGATGTCCAAGGCACAAATCGCGGAATTGTGTAAAAAAATATATGAAAACATGGTTTCGGATAAAGCAAAAGAAACGGAACAGATCGAAGAGGAAACAAAATCGAAATCGGAGGAAGCAATCAAAAGTGAATCAGAAGAAAAGAGTAAAATTAGAGCGCTAGAAAGCCTTAACAGTAAAAGAGACGTGAACTTTCTACGAAAAATGTCCGATGAAGAACGTATAGATTTCGTTTTGAAAAAAGCACGAAGGATTCATTTTTCAAGTACCGGATCGGCTATGGAGGATAACGGTGAAGAACATTCAGAGAAAATTCGCATGTTTAACGGTAAGAAATTTTAATTGTACTATGTGGTATAAAAATCGCTATAACAATGACGTAACGTTTTTTGTTTATTTTCCTGTTTAATGTCATATTAGTTTTCGTGGGGCCGCGAGCGAAGCACCTTTCAACACCCTTTCGAAACCCTTTCAAAACTTACACTTATTGAACACGCATTGCGGTAATTCTCTACTTCATAGCTGATCAGAAGTTTTGGTCTTGACAGAAGTAGAGAATTGCAGAATTTAATAATTTCATAACTGATGGCAACTTCATTTTATTATAAAATCTAATAACAGGCAAATCTATGTGGATCTTATCTCAACTTGAGATTCTCAAGAACTTGTCTGGATCCTAAAACCTTTTTTAATCCTTCATTGCCCGACCGTGGAATTTTGCTGATTTTTGGTATACAGAGCTCATTTGGGCCCCTTATAGTGGGAAAATATCTCTTGTGTGAAATCCTACAACATCTAATGAGATACACTGGGAAATGAAGGGTTAATCAAATTAAATCAATTTTATGCTACCTACCAGATCATTACCTTACCTAACTTTTACAGATAATTAAAGAAAAATATAAAAAGAATATAAATAAAACAGCCAAATATTAGGTTGATTCATCAAAAAGGGCGCTGTTTGAAAATTGTCTTTATTCAACAAAACAGCCAAATAAATTATTTGAAATAATAAAACTAGTAACGCCCGCGCCATACGCTGCGCCAGTGCCTCGTGATAATACCACGACCTCGTCGGAATAAATCCTAGATCTCATGTCTGATTCGGATTCAGCATCTCTAAAAACGTCAGTCGCCATAATTAAGGGGGACTTTTATAAAAATTTCTTTATGACTTGTGTCAAAATACTTAGTCTGATGGTGTCATTGAATTTAGGAAAATATCGAAAAGGATCTAAATCATCAAAGGGGCGTAACAAAACTAGAGAGGAACAAAACCTTTTGCGACGCTCGTCGAAACGTGTTTACAGTTTTCGCGAGAAATTGGAACAATATTTGTTCGTAGTACGAAAAGCTCCAACCGATAGAGAGTTAAAGAAATGGAAAGCTGCTGCGAAAAATGCATGGGCTGAAGGTAAGCATTATAAATGAGAATAAAATCCATACCTCAATGGTTTAATAATTAAGCTACATTTTACATCATTTAGTCATTTAAAAAAATTGTCTTGTAACTTACAAATGACCGGCGATTGGAATGAGCTGGCAGCAGATTCGTAATCTAGTAGCAAAGTTTAAATACTCTTTTCATAATCAGATTAACCCAAGTGCCTTAGAATAAAAAGTTCACAAATAACTGACAAACGAGCACAGATTCAAAGGAATTGCCTAATCCCTTTAGAACAATTAACCCAACACCTAAAAATTTGGCATTCACAAGTTGGAATTAAAACAAATTTTAAATAAAAGAAGCCAAGTGGGATTTTCCTGCATTTAAGTTCTTAGGCAAATTCTAGGTATAGAACTGATTTATAATGGAAAATTTCGTTCTATAAAACTGCGAATTTTTTCGAGGAAGTCTAAACTTTTTCAAAGAAACTGACCCTAAACAGGCATTCAGCATGGCAGTAACAGAGTAAAACGTCAGCATATAGTCAGTATACAGCCCATTAACAATTTCGATTTAGTGGAAAAGAACTACTTCCGATTTAACCTCACCTGGTACGAATACTATATCAAGATTAGTAACATCTTTCGATTTTACAAAACTACACTCTTTGGCACTACAATACGGGTCGACAAAAATCAAGAGAAAAAAGTTGATAAAACGTTGCATATTAATATCAAAGGTCCTCTGGTTAAAACATTCCAAGGTCGAATGAATCGTGAATATTTCGAGAATGACATCAGAAGCCTCCTCCGAATCGTGGCAATGCCAGCAAAAGATAAATCAGGAATAGGAATATATGTGATAGAAGAACAAATTGCAGCCGCTATCGCCGGAGCACTCTTTATCACCTGTTATAAACGAGGACTTCAATTGCCGAAGGGATCGATAGAAGCTGAGCAATTTAAACAATACCGAAATAACTTAAAGGAGATTATTGCAAAACTGAGGATGATTTTTAGAAGGGAATCATATGCTATAGAATCATATAGGATGAAGTGTACTTTGGATCTAGGACCATTGGATGCAGGTTGGTCTTGAAATTGACGTGAAAATTTGATAGTCAGCTTTGTATAAAAAAACTTTCGGTAACGGTTCGATTTACAGTCGAACCTTTAGCGTGATATGCACAAAGTGGCAAAAAATAGTTAATTGGGCAAAAACTTAATAGGTTACAAAAAGTGAATGTTGTCTACAAGTTATCTACGTGTGAATTTGATTATGAGTGTCGTATTTATTCAATAGCAAATGATAAGTTCACAAAAGGATGCGAAACAAAAACGTACTTGATTAAATAACCCACAGCTTTCATTGTTTAAGACGGCAAACTTCACCTGCAGCTAAAACGAGCAATAAAAACAAGCCGTGTTTCCTGCTTCTTTTATCACAAAGAAACACGTCAGTGCAAACCCCCGAAAGACTTTGACCCAGCTGTATGGAACGCGTATGATGTGGAATTAGTTCAAGGTGGAAACAGACTCAAAATTTGTGTTAATAGAGACGACGAAATCCTAGTAAAGACTCAAAAGAAACATGTTAAGATTGCTGAAATGAAAGTTAAAATGACTGAGATAATACCAATCGTGCCTAAAGAATTGACTAGTGCAATTGAAGGTATTCGAGATAAGGTGTGCTTAACGAAGGACCAATCTCCTCAATGCGCAATCATATCGGGAGAAGCTTTGGAAGACATCATGAAGGCTTACGACTTTCGATTGTATCCTGTACTTTTAAACCCTATGCGAAGGGAAGCGTTGAAAATTGCGCTTGGTCAAGGCCTGTCCTTTGCACAGAGCACTAAAAATTCACAACACTTGACCTACCTCAACAAAATATGGACGCAGTTGAAATTAGTTGAAAAGATGAAGAAAGGATAAAATTCTGCAAACAATGAAATATGGATGTGTTTGTTAAAATTTCGACTGCAATAAAGTGTTGAAAATGTTCTCAATTACATGCAGTCGCCGATTCTCATTTACCAACGTGTGGTCGGTATTTTCGCTTGGAAACATCGAATTTTTTGACTTTATGAACGTTTACCTCACAAATCCACGAGCCGTTTTCCCCGGTGACATTCACCCCAGAAAATGCTTCGCTATTGTGAAAGGATGATGAATTTGTATCCCTGTTAATGATCGTGGTTACGGTCGTGGTCAGTCTTTCTCTTTCAGTTTTCTTCAGTTCTTGCTAATTTCGATAAGGAGTTGCTATAACGAGGTTTCACGATATTTTACTACAAACGGTAGTCATATTTTGCCGCAATTTTTTATAGACTCAGGCTATGTGAATTTTTGTTTTTTTTTCGTTAAGAGAGTATTTTATATACCGAAATTTGTACCTATCACGGAGTATAAAGCATTCGAAGAAGTTTTGACAAGAAATATGGTTGTTTTCTTAGAATCGCATAGTTCCTTATTCACAACAGCCTTGAGTACAATCTTTCAGGTTCCAAGAAAATCAGTAATGAAAGCAGCAAAAGTTTTTATTCACGGTGCGGTTTATCCCACGCTGTGTATACATTCGCTAATTTTTTTAAATATCAGATCACGAATTAAAAATTTAACGCTTTCCCTGAATTATGTTTTTTACCTAATGTTATACTGAGAAATAGATAAATGTCTGAACATAGGTTAATTAACCGACTATCTGTCCGCTCAGGCATTCCTTTGGCGGAGTAAGCCAAAAATGCCGCTCTCTGAATACCTTGATTGTGTGAGGAATTACTACCACATGTATAAGCCCTTGAGTGCCTTTTAAGGGTGTAAATTGAATTTAATATAATTTTTATTCGAATTATTTGCATATAAATAGCCCTTGGTCAGTCTAAGTCCTACATTCTTTTTAATTTCCAATTTTTTAATTGGTGTAATTTGGCTATTAGCATCCGATACGGCAAGATGGAATAGAAAAATCATTTTGAAAAATTTCGTATCCGGGGCAGCCCTCGATATTTTTACCCCGGATTCCGATTCCATACACCAGAAAACCCCCGGGTGCCAAAAATTAGCCTCGGATATGCTCTTTGACCTTTGGATAGTGGTGTAAACATAAGAAGGTTAGATAAAAGAGAAATACTGTGTACAACGTTGATGACTCATAGTTCTCGATAGAATGAAGTGTATGGCAAAATTCCAAAATACCTCTTCTAGTAAGATCATGGGAAGTCTAATGAGCTATCACACGCCTCAAAATCACACGAGAGGTGCAAGAGGATAACTGGGGCGCACAGACACCACTGAAATACTAGTATAACGAAGCTTATAAAATCATTAAAGTTTTTTGTAACCATGGTTTATATTTTTATTAAGTGACAAATTGTAGATCCAAAGGATTAGTAACCGCCCGGATCAGCGATCTTTAGAGCAATTAATTTAAAATACGACATGTATAAAATTAAAATTAAGACATTCCTCTTGACCATGTATGGACGGTATAATTGGAGTGGTTACTGTAAACTAAAATTTTCACTTTTCAAGACAATGAAGGCCTCCGGGGATAAATTTAGTACTGCCAATCTTGCATAGTTTACGCAAACATGTATATCGGTTTCACTTCTGTCTGGAAGTGTGTTGGCAATCTATTTGCTAACCCGGAAAAGCGGCAACATGGGACACTACAAATGGTTATTGCTTGTTAAAAAAGTTATATCAGTATGCGACTGAAATTATGAAAAGGTTGAATAAGCCTGCATTATTTTTGAACCCAATATTGTACCTCACGATTGATGGAAACGACACCTAAGTCAACTGTTTAAGGCGGCTTTGCTTAGCAACCGGAGTGGCGGGGAAAGCGTCCGGGGAAAACGTTTTGTATTATTCACGATTTTCCATCAAAATGTACAATATATCACAAATAAATAGCAAATAAAAGGAAGGGCTTGCCCGAGGAGAGCCTCTCCTTGGGCTAATAGGTAAATTAACTGTCTTTCTCTGCGCTCAGGCATTTCTTTCGCGGAGTTTATCAAAAATCCACTGGATACCCTGTTAGTAAGAGGAACTATCTGCCCGTGCCGCCGCTATCGCGGCGTCCGTCCCCTGTGTGTGAAAACCCGGTCCAGCCGTAGACTCCCCCGTCGCTTTCCCTCCCCCGTCGCCCCATGCCATTTTCGACCATTCCGACCTCCGTTTCGACCTGTTCGACCTCTAAAATTTTGTCGGATTCGTGTTCCCCGACCCCGAAAACCCCTTATTAGACATTACCCACACCTAAATCACCCAAAAACACCATTTTCGACCATGTCGAACATTTTTCGACCCTAGGGTATACCTGGGGTAAAAATTAATGTCGGAATCGTGTTCCCCGACCCCGAAAACCCTATAGGTGATGTATTACACGCCGAAATCGGCCAAAAATGCCATTTTCGACCGGTTCGACCCCCGTTTCTACCTGTTCGACCTATGTCGACCCCAAATCTGAGTCGATTTTTGCGGCTTTATGGGGGGTAATTACTATAGGGGTGACTTCACATGGGTCGAAAACGGCTTAACAAGGGTCTATACGCCAGTGGACGCACGCACTGGCACGCACTGATACTGGCTTTTTAGCAAAGTACCATTAGCAATTAACTAGAGTGTGTCTTTGCGGTTAACGAATATATTCTAAGTTAAAATTGTGATTACAATTTTCACTTTTTCAAGATAATGATGGTCTCCGGGGACGAATTTAATACTGCAGATCTCGCACAGTTTCACGTAAAGATGGATCTCGGATTCATTTCAGCTCTGTTTGCAAACGCGTTGGCAATTTATTTGATAATCTGGAAAAGTGGCACCATGGGACACTACAAATGGTTTCTGCTGAACATTTGTCTAATGTCTGTATTTATCGACGTTTACGTTTCGTTCATAGTGTCGCTGTATCCGTTACTGCCAATATGGGGTTACTGCTCCACCGGATTGCTGACGAGATTCGGAGTACTATGGGGAGCTATATTTCCAATCGTATGTATTGACATTGGCCATTTAAACAGGATCAAGAACAAGAGAGCTTTTAGAGCTACTCTTTAAGTGACCTTTCAGACCTTTGAGACTGTAGGCTTAGGCAAGACATAGGTTTTGACCGGAGTAATACCACGTGGACAGTAAACTCTACTGCCTGATCATTTACGGACCCTCGAACTTTTTGTCACTTAAGCTTTAAGATTGGTCTTAAATGGTCCTAGGATTTTCTCTCTGCCCCAGCCCTACTATCACAATTTTACTGTGATCGAAATATCTGCTTCAATGGTTTAATTTAGGCATTTCTGATTGAAGGACTTGGCCTTTGTGGACTCTCTTTATTGAACGCGTCACTTTACAGACTCGCAACAGTTTTAAATTTTCAGCACAAAATGACAACTCCCATTGGCATAACAACGATTGTTCTGCTTCAAATTGGTTATTTGTTACGTTCATTTGCACTTGCATTTATGGTGTGTTTGGATATCCGAGATCAACAGCCAAGTATCATCGAGGAAACAGTGCAGGTTAAGATTTAAATTAATAAGATTACTCCGATCACAAGCCACTATTATGATAGCTGATAACTGATTCTTACCGTCGTTCGCATAAGAAATGGCGCAAGGGAAAGACAAATCTGAATTAAATTTTTTCCCGCCAAACATTTAACTGCTTTAAAAAGGTCACTAGAAACTTTTATTGAGGGGATTGCTCGACAGAGGGCTCCTCTAGAGTTTGGTAAAAAAATTGTAATTGAGGCTGTATTAGAGCAAATATTTATACAGCCAAAAATTTTCCTATTTGAGGAGGCTCTTTTCCTGATGCTGAACAGAGCCTCCTCTAATAGGAAAAAGTTTGCACTGTAACACAAGCGCCAAAAATGTTGTCCCCAGCAACATTTTTTGTAACAAACAAAGAGCTCATTCTTTTTGTGTCTGCCAATAATAATAAATAAACTTTGACAATGACCGAAGTCAGATTTAGGTACACCACAACATTTTCATAGCAAGAGAAATGGTATAAGATTAGAAAAGTGTTTGTTTCAAAGAAACTGGAGTGACCAACATTATCTATCACCACTCGTTTAAGTTTTGATGACACTTATCGTTAGCACTAGCGCGCTAACGCGCGCTAGCGCGCGGGGAGTCTATATCAGTATGCCTTTTCTGTTCCAACTTCACTCACATTCCAGAGGAGAAGGTCGGGCGCTCCGCGCCCGACCACAGGATAGGCTCGCCACCTTCGGTGGCTCGCAAACTTAGGTTCAGTCTGAGTTTGGCTCAGTCTAAGTTTGGCTCAGTCTAAGTTCGGCCAAAATTAAGCACTGGAAAGAATGACCCTCCAG
The DNA here is from genome assembly GCA_022814885.1 of Ditylenchus destructor. Taxonomy (NCBI): domain Eukaryota; kingdom Metazoa; phylum Nematoda; class Chromadorea; order Rhabditida; family Anguinidae; genus Ditylenchus; species Ditylenchus destructor. Next base: position 22,956 of record JAKKPZ010000093.1, on the reverse strand, counting down.
AGAAAACCGTCACTGACACGAAAATTTAGGTACATTTTAGCTAAATTTTGTCTAAAATTTGTCTAAAACTCAGTCTGAGACTCAGACTAAGTCTGAAATAAGCACTATATACAATGCACCTCCAGAGAAAACCGTCACTGACACCAAAAATACAGAATGCCAAAAGGCGGGAATTCAAACGTGCGGCGGAGGGACGGATGGACGGACGCACATCACTAACTTACTATAAGGATTAGCTAGCGATAATCCCTAATTATTACAGGGCGTTCAATTAAAAATGCACCTTTTCTTTTTTAAATATCTTTTTTTTAATTCGCTCCTTATAGATACCGTAATACCTGTAATTGCTCCCCCCCTAAAATTACTCCCCCCCTATATTTACTCCCCCCCCTCGGGGGTAGTTGAAAAATTACTCCCCTCCCTAAAATTACTCCCCCCCCTAGAATTACTCCCCCCCAAAAAAAAAATGTGGTTTTTTCCAATTTTTTGCTCTTTTTAGCTAGTATTTAATATAAATAGACAAAATTTAGACAAAATATAGTCTATTTTTAGCTAAATTTTAGATAAATCTCCAAATTTTTGTAAATTATTTTTCTGAAAAATTTCGAAAAAAATCAATAGGGTCCCCCCTATGGTTTTTTGCAAAAAACTTTCTAAAAATAATTTTTTTCATAAAAACCATAGGGGGGACCCTATTGATTTTTTGACAGATTTTTCAGAAAAATGATTTTTATACCATAGGGTCCCCCCTATGGTTTTTTTGCAAAAAATTTTCAAAAATAATTTTTTGCATAAAAACTCATAGGGGGGACCCTACGGTATAAAAATCATTTTTCTGAAAAATCTGTCAAAAAATCAATAGGGTCCCCCCTATGGTTTTTTATGAAAAAATTATTTTTAGAAAGTTTTTTGCAAAAAACCATAGGGGGGACCCTATTGATTTTTTTCGACAAATTTTTCAGAAAAATAATTTACAAAAATTTGGAGAAAAATGGCCAAAAGTCCCAACAATTTTGATAAAAACGCCAAAAATTTTCGCGGCCCGCCATCGGCGGGCCGCGAAAATTTTTCAAACTTCGCCGTGCCTTCGGCACGGCGAGGTTTGAAAAATTACTCCCCTCCCTAAAATTACTCCCCTCCCCTATATTTACTCCCCCCCCTCGGGGGTAGTTGAAAAATTACTCCCCCGGGGGAGTAATTACAGGTATTACGGTAAGTGTTTATTTTGTAGCTAAGGTGTTGCCATTTTGTTTAAAAAATATCAGCCCGATCGGACCAAAAAAAGGCGAGAACGACGTTGCCGAAGGCAGAAGGTCAGGTTCCAAAAATCCGACCTCTGCAAAAATAGAGTTTTAGCGTATGTCCCAAAATGACGGTTTTTGGTACTTTTTACAGGGAAGTTATTAAACTGAGCTTGGATTCAGATTCCGCTCAATTTTTTGGGTATAAATTTGGAAAATTTCTGAAATTTTTATTTTTTGCCAATTTTTGAGCCCACGTGGTGTCAAAATTGACAAAAGATAAAAATTTCAGAAATTTTGCGGTTAAATCACTACAGGGTGTACCATAAAAAAATATATCACTTTACGGGCTTGTAAAACAACGATAAATAATCGATATGACGAGCGGTCTTTTGTATATTCGTCAGGAGACTTGTACCTGTCTAACAAAAAAAGATCACCCCAAAATCATGTCGGAAACCTAAAAATCCGAGAGGTCAAAAATCGCAAAAATCGCGATTTTTGCTGGGAATTTGGCAGTAAAACTGAAAAATCGCGAACCCGCAGGCAAATCGTCTCAGACGACCATACCGCTGAAGAAAAAGTTGTTCAGTGAGTCGAATACTACCCGAAAAACACAATTTCAGCGAGAAAAAAATTTTCAATTTTTTCGAGTTTCATGTGGTCCCCCACATGGTTCAAAAGGTCGATTTTTGTACCATAGGCCCTATGGTACAAAAATCGACCTTTTGAACCATGTGGGGGACCACATGAAACTCGAAAAAATTGAAAATTTTTTTCTCGTTTCACCAGGTGAGCGTTTCACCATGTGAGTGTTCCTTGCCAGTTAGATCGTATCTTATCCTATTCTACGAAATGCCGAAAAACTCCATTTTTGGACGTACACCAAACCCGAAATTTTCATTGAGCTCACACAATAGCGCAACACTGATGTAATACTTCAAATCAAACATGAATTTTATTAGACCTATTGCAATATTTATTTCATCAGATTTTATTTCCATTCTTGGTGCGTTTTTCGCTATGTTCGCCATAAATCTGACGTTACCCGATTACAACGCTGTAACTTTCGCAAAGGTACAAATAGGTTTCTAAGGTGTTTCTTGTGAGATGTTAGACTGTGTGAAGTTAGAATGTTGCGAAAAGGAAGGCTTTAACTACTTTAAAACTACTTTCTTTCTCAGTTTGAAGTTCCGATAACATCAAAATTCGGCAAGTATATTATCTGTCAAGCTGATGTTGTTCCCCTTTGTTGGGGCACTTTTTGATATTGCAATTAGAAGGTGCTAGCTCAAATATGTTATTGCTAACCCGCACTAAAACTATATTTTAGAGAGGATTAGCAATACCGGATTTGAGTGAGCCCCTTCTATAGAAGCTAAAATGAATGGCGCCAGTTTAAATCTGAATTGAAAAATCTATTACCAGGTGGCGACATAAATTCGTGCACTGATATTTGTGCGTTTAAATTCGCGCCATTTCAGTTTAACCCTATACAGATATCAGTGCACGAACTTATGTCGCCACCTGGCACAAGCGCTAAACAGGTGATAACGTGCTTAGAAATACCAGTAAAATTACTGAACATTGAGTTTTCAGTGGTTATTTTTCATTTGCGTTCTGGCCAGTATTGCTGTGTAAAAGTAGCACCATCGACAATACTTCTTACGAATTTCGGCAGCATGAACGAGCGGTGCTTATGTTTCCAAGGCATGACTTGGTTTACATGTTCTTCGATATGTCTGGTGACAGCTTGGTGAACTAGCTTCGTATTCAAATATGTCTGTGAAGTAAAAGTATTATCATTACTCACAGTAACCGTGAAGCTTTGATTGTAAGTGCGTTCGTTAATGTTGACAATTGCTGAAAATATTAACTAGATCCATCATGTGTCACTGAGTTCATTGGGGAATACAGTAATACAACTATTCATGATATTATTATATACAACTATTAAATACCTGCAGTTACTCTTTGATAGGCAACGAACATTAAAATGATTCCAAGAGTCAAGGCAGCCCAGTAGAATGCAGGCAAATTGACGGATTTGAAGCCGGATGACATGAGTTCCAGATGATTTAGTTTAGGATTATTTGTTATTTATTATGATCGAAAATATTGAATTACCCACTGTAGGTTTTATAGTACCTTTTGATCTTATAGTTCCACACTTCTAAGGTAAATAACTTATGACCAGACTCAGACTATTAGCTCACCTGGACATATCAGGATAAGGTAATAGTGCAAGTAAATAGTTCAAAGTACCGGTTCGATTAACCTATAGACAACGTCTACGATAAATAATCTCGCGATAATCCACTATTGACTCATAGGGAAAAACTTTGGTTACGCTGCCTTAAATTTGCACTTTTATTATGCCATCACTTCTATTGCTTGACCAACCTATAACCACTTTCTGAGAGACGTTTGATATTTTAACTTTATTGTATGCAGAAAGAAAGGGCTTTTCAATGACGATATGTTGATCACGTATGCATCTCAAATAGTTGTATTCAGTACATCGTATCATACCTTGTAGACATGCCATCATTTTCAGGCCGTTTATTCAAGAAAACGCCCGAAATTTTTATAAGAATTATTTTAGCGTTATTCAAGAAAATTATAAATTTCGGGGAGTACCCGAACGATCGATTAGGATTTAAACTCGCCAATTAATTGAGTTACTGCTCCGTTGAATTGCTGGAGGAATTTGGTCTACTATGTGGTGCTATATTTCCAATGGTATGTTTATAGAAAAAATCATTAACATTATCATTCAAACAGGCTTGTAGCCATCTGGCTGCTTTTGAAAGTTCTCTTTGAGGTGACACAATGCCGTTTCAGGCTAAGGACTTTACAACTCGTCACTCTGACCCCAGCCCTTCAAGTGAGGAGCTTTTCAATAACACATCACTCGCTCCTGGAACTAGCTGGGAAACTTTCGAATATTAAGTCCACGTGCAGAAGCACCGACAGAGTAGCGCTTGAGGAGAGCTTCACGTGTAAAGATGTTCTTAAGTTTAAGAAATGTTCTTCTAAGCGAAGCTTCGAAGAACATAATTTACGTGTACTGATTCCGTGAGTTTTGAAATGTTTAAAAATTTTGAGGTGGGATTATATTACAGGAAAGGGTGTTACTTCTCTACCTGCCTTCTAGATGGGGTTATAGTAGAGAATGGTATTATTAGAATGTTTACTGTAAGTACTTAAAAACATCTCGCTTTTTAATTTGACGGATGCTCTCTGCCACCCAAGCAAAGTCAATTACACAATGTAATGATTTCAGAGTACCGTAAGCTCTCTAACTTTGCCCCCTGTATGAATTATAAACAGCCTCTATGCTTAATCATTGGAAAAGAGCGCCTGCACGCTATTTCGTCAAACAGGAAATTGCTTGTAAACAAGCGAAATGGACGCGATCAATAAAAGTCAGACCCACACAGTGCCCTGCGGTGAGAATTTTTGAACCCCTGGTACTTTTTTTCAAGCGCATTCTTAGGGGTGCATTTTTTTCAAATTTTTAAAATTCGCATCGAAACCATAATGCCAATAAATTATATGGAAAAATTCGCGAGAAAAAAAGCGCCGCAGGCAAAAATTTTTGAAAAAATTGGCTTTTCTTTTAAAAATTGACTAAAATTTATCATTGAAATAAATTATAACTAAAAAAGTTAAGAAGAAAATAGCGCCAAATAAAAATTTTTTGAAATATTAAGCTTGTTTGCCAAAAATTGCCACCAATTAATTTTCCTTTGGTCCCCCTTTTGATTTTTTCTCCCCTCCAAAAGCTGACCCCCGGTAATTACCGGATTTACCTATATGACCGCAGGGCCCTGGACCCACACTGCATTGTTAGAATCTGCATTGTTAAATTTACACAAGCCAGCCAGCATATCGTTACCAGCCTCGTCATTCTTTGTTCGCGAAAAATATGTCTATTGATTGGCTCCTTTTGTTTGCAAAATTTAATTTCGATTTCCTTTTCGACGAAATAGTGTGGGAGCGCTGTTTTCCTATGATTACGAATAGAGGAAGATTACAAGCCATACAGAGGGGGGTAAGATTAGAGAGTTTACGGTATATGATTATGATTAAATCATTAGTACATAAAAGTTAACTCAACACATAAAGTAAAAGCGAAAGTGCATGCCACGCTGTGTTGTTCACTTTTTAAAGGATTAAAGTTCACCTGGGCCCGTAGCCACACAAAATCCTGCTAGGTTTTCCTAGCAGACGGGAACGCAGAGATAATGCAAAAGGAGAGTGGCAAAGAAAATCCTACTAGGTTTTCCTACTAGGATTTCTGTATGGATATGGGCCCTGAGGGTTAAAATAACATCTGCCTTCCTATGAAATCACATAAAAATTTAAAACAGCTGATTTTAATCACTAAAGCTTAGTAAGAAGTTATCCATTTTGTTATTATTATTTTACTGACTTTCACTTCCATTTTCAATAATAATTATAAGAATAATGAGACATGGTGTAAAGAATGCTAGAAAGGAAGCAGTGTTAAAATTTTTTAATAAATAAGACACTGATAAAGTGCTGACCAAACAACGTGCACCTGTCGTATTAATAATAGTGCTTGCGGGGTAACAAAGCATAATCATAACTTTGGATTACTATTACATTTGCTCTTTTTAAAATATCAAATCGAGACTTTAAAATCGGACAATGTAGTAGTGTGCTGTATAATTAATTGCTTCTCTATAAACTAACATTTTCACAGTTTTTAAGGAATGAAGCTCTCCGGGGACGAATTTAATACTGCAGATCTCGCACAGTTTCAAGTAAAGATGCATCTCGGTTTTGTTTCCGCTCTGTTTGCAAACGCATTGGCAATCTATTTGATAATCTGGAAAAGTGGCACCATGGGACACTACAAATGGTTTCTGTTGAACATTTGTATAATGTCTGTGTTGTTCGACGTTTACGTTTCGTTCGTATTGTCGCCGTATCCGCTTTTACCGATATGGGGTTACTGCTCCACGGGATTGCTGAAGAGATTCGGAGTACTATGGGGAGCTATATTTCCAATGGTATGTTTATAACGCGAGCTTTGACGTTGGTCCTTCGAACAGGCTTGTAGTCTTCTGGGAGCTTTTGGGGTTTAACTGGGCATAAAACAATGCCCCACCAGGCTTTAGGCTTATGCTAGACACCGAATTTGGAATATGTTTTCAACTGTTCGCCCTGTGCCCAACTCTACTAGTTACATTTTACAGTGATCCGGATATACCGTAATCCTCTAATTAGTCCCCCGGGAACTTATTGTTTCGTAAGGGTTTTCAAAAAATTTTTCAAATTTCAAACTCAATTTTCTATGATATTTTCAATGACAAAGTTTACACCTACACGAATATGCGCTTAGTTTTGTTCGGGCGAGACTGCAAGTACGTTAGGCATTCTGTTTGGGGGACTTATTTCAGGGGAGTATTAATTGAGGGAGACTAATTAGATAATTTACGGTATATTATTTACATCTGAAAAGCAGGCCAAACTAATTTCACGCTCAAGGATTTGTTTGTGCATTTCGTGTCAGTTTCAAGGGCGGTAATTTGATATGCATTTTGTGAAGTAACGAAAAATTAGAAACTTTGCGTGGATTATATATATATATTTTATATATTATATTCTGGTTCAAACGGCAGTATGCCTAAAAGGTATTTCATTCTGTACAATGCGTTTCAAATTCTGGCCCTTGAAACTGGCACGAAATGCGTTAACAAATTATTGTGTGTACAATTAGTGCGGTCAACATTTCAAATGTAAAAACAGTACAATGGTTAATTTTAGGCATTTTTGGTTGAAGGACTTGGCCTTTGTGGACTGTCAATATTCAACGCAGCAATTTACAGACTCTCAGCTGTTTTAAATCTTCAACGCAAAATGACAACACCCATTGGCATAACAGCGATTGGTCTGCTTCAAATATTTTACAATTTTCCTTCATTTGCACTTGCATTTATGGTGTGTTTGGATATCCGAGATCAACAGCCAAGTATCATCAAGGAAACACTGCAGGTCCAAGAGTTTATTTTAACAAAAATAAAAACATATAGCGAAGTGTCCTAAATTAATTATTAAAAAGCTCTGCTTCGTTCAGCAGCTGTTGGTCAATTGGCGGAGAATAGGTAGGGAGGTCGGGTTATTGAGAATTCTGGACGTATAAATTTCAAAAAATTCTGCAAAAAGTTTCAGAAAAGGTGGAAACGTTTTCACAAAAATTTAAAAAGTTAAGAATCTTTAAAATTATTAATGCTACATTTTCTCTTGAACAATCCCATGGATGGAAAATAATTTAAAGCATAGAAAACCTTTAAATATCTTTATGATCGCTTTTGAACAACACTTTTGCAAATGCCACAGAAATCATTTGAACGATAATTTTGTATAACCAAACGTGCCATTGAAAAAGGAAGAGAAACATTAACATGGCTGTGCTATTCTAAAAAAGGCGTGGTCAATTTTTCAACAAAACTGACTGATGAGTTGACACTTCTTTGAGTCAACTCATATTCGAAAGTGATCTAAAGGTTTTCTTTGCTTTAGAGCATTACCCAACCATGCAACCATCAAACCCTCTCCTAACATAAGCCCCTAACATAGGAGTAAAAAATACAAGCCGTGGGGCTTAAACCAAAAACAAATAAGTCCATTGCTCCTTTTAAAATTTGCACCCATTCGAATACATAGAGTACCTAAAAATTATTGTTTCAGAGATATCCTGGGCTGACGATTCAGAATTATAAATTGTGTGCTTTCATGTCGCCAACATCTGCCAAATATGTTGCGTTTGCTCTTAAATTTATGATCACTCAAGTAATACTATTGATTTTTATTGGTTTCATAATTGTGGTATCGTCGTTACTAATTCTCCTGAAGCGGCGGAAATTAATGAGCAGAAATACATTTAAGGTAAAATTTATTCGAAAATATGAATAGTAATTTAATGGCCAACGCATCAATTCAGCGAAAAATATTAAATCTGAAAACATTTAATAACAGCGAAACCAACTTATTAATTATGCAAATGAAATATTGGCTAAAGTCATAAATTCCGGGTAAGCAACTCAGAGCGCCAACGAGCGCCTAAATGAGCGTTTAAACAATTATTTTTGTTTCGATGGTTTCCGAGAGAGTTCCAAGGGGTAGCGTGACATTAGCTCGCCGGACGTTTGGACAATTGAGCGCCAAACATTTGCGCGCCGGACAATTGAGCGTCATAATAAAATAGCGCGTAATGGCTTATAACTAATCTCAAATTTAAGATTACGCTTTAAGTAATGGCTTAAAATAAGCCTTTATCTATGACATGACGTTAAGCCTAATTTCTTGTTCGGGAGCTTAGGTTGTTCGGGCGCTTAAGCCTTGCCTAAGCCTAATATTGCGCCATGCTTAAGACTAATTCCTTGTTCGGGAGCCTAAATTTGTTCGCCTAAAGCTTAGAAGCATTTTAAGCCATTACTCAAAGCTTCAGCTTAAGTGTAATCTTAATTATGAGCCATTACGCGTTATTTTATTATGGCGCTCAATTGTTCGGCGCGCAAATATTTGGCGCTCAATTGTCCAAAGTCTAAAAAAGCCTGGCGCGCAGACGTAACTTAATCACCAAGGGCTTTCTTTTCCGTTGCATAGAACAGTATAAAGGAATTGAATTCAATCGAAACGGAAGCCATTCAATTTCGCCATGGAGCTTCAACTTCGCTTTTAAATAACTATGCATAGGAAATGAAAGTTTTGTTATAATGGGAACAGTGCCCTGCGGTGAGAAATTTTGAGCCCCCGGTACTTTTCAAAAACAAAAGGGGGGACCCTTTTGTTTTTTTGTGAACTTATTTTTGAGGCACTCTTAGGGGTGCTTGTTCCAAAAGCTGACCTCCCGGTAATTACCGGATCTACACATATGACCGCAGGGCCCTGAATGGGAATCAAATTTTGATCTTGTGAACCCATTTTACTATTCCTATTTTATATTACAATCCTATATTTTCCCTTGTATAGAACAAGTATTACTCAGGTCCCCCTAAGGCGCACTCTGTGCGTCCGGACTTAAATAATATCCCGCGTCCTCGCTCGGATCCGGGTGTTAAGCGATTACTCTCGATGAGAGAAAACGATTGGTACCGGTCTCAACGATAAAGATGCCGAGTTCCGGGATTTATGGCCGAGGCATTCTCCGCAGCGAAAGCCGCGGGTTTCCTTTCTTGTATAAGGCTAAATAGAAATAGGATCCCTTGCTTCAACGTTGGTTTTAATTAACTATTAAATTAACTATACATTTTGGGAACATTGGTGAAACAAGCAAAATGAAGGTTGTGTTATGATTAGACACGTGCGTCCTCGACTCCTAGCGGGTGCATACAGCTGTGATTACATTCAACCGATTAATCTGATTTGTGAAAAAATGGCTAAAATATTACAGATTCATATTCAATTAATATTATCCTTGGTAGTACAATTTCTGGTGCCTTTCTTCGTATTGGGTCTTCCCTATTTGATGATTTTGTTCACGCTGATTACAGAAAGCAATGCGCTCTCAGGTAAGCTCTTGGAAATTCTATTCGGTTATGCTAAGTAGTTTTATTAAAAAATTTCGAAAAACTGAATTGTACTTTTAGCAGGGAAGGTATTGTTAGGAGGAAATAATTTGCTGTTAGAACCGAAAATTATTGATTCTCGAAGTTCCCTGAGGGCCCCATAAACATTGCGAGGTGCTGTGGACGGCGAGCCACTCCTGTGGTTGGGCGCGCAGCGTCCGACCTACCCCCTTGGAACGTGAGGAAACTTTGAGCATATAGTAAGCTGGACTGGCCCTAATGCCAAGAACGATGGACTGGGCAAAGTAGTTAGAGAACTTCGCACAACCTACTTAGCAAGTAGGTACAACTCAATCTGACCCCATAAACATTGCGAGGCGCTGCGGATGGCGAGCCAGTCCTGTGGTCGGGTGCGGAGTGCCCGACCATCCCCCTTGGAATGTGAGGGAACTTAGAGCCGGTATAAGTATACATTTAAATTTTAAACGGATTAATTTCCCGCGGAGCTAGTATTTTACTGTTGGAACTTAGTCATATTTTCCGTTTTCAGATTACATCCAAGTTGGAATTCAATTGAGTGTTTTACATTCCTTGTTCAACGCTTTGGCTATGATTATTTGTACGCACCAATACAGACGAGCCTGTATCGATCTTTTCATTAGCATTCTGAAAAAAACATGCCTCCGGAAATATTTTCGCCCAAGAAGAAACATTGTGGTCGACCGACGAACAACACTGTCCCCAGCCACATTTATAACAAGCAAAGAGCTCATTCTTTTTGTATATGCCTATAATAATAAATAAATCACGAGTTGACGGGCCGCGCCTTCGGCGCGTCCGTCAACTCGGAGCGTGCACAGCGTCAGATTGGGTTCGTCATCGCTTCGCGCACCGCCATCAGCGGTCAGATTGGGTTGTTCCTAAGCGTGATTTACCTACTTACTGTTGGTGGGAACGCTACGAATAAGTGTGGATTTGTGGGATTGTGGGTCGTTTTGGGGTCCTCGCGGCGCTTCGCGCCGCTCGAACCCCAAAACGACTCACAATCCCACAAATCCACACTTATTCGTAGCGCTCCTTTACATAGCGTGAGTCATGCTGGGTCTCCGCTCGCTTCGCTCGCTACGACCCAGACGTGAGAATTTTTTTTGTAAACCCCCCCCGGGGGTTTGGGTTCGTGAAGATCTCGGCCGCCTTCGGCGGCCTCGATTTCACTGGGTCCGAGCGGCGCTTCGCGCCGCTTTCGGACGCAGGGTTAGGATTCGGAGTTTACATGGCCAAATCTCCTTAAAAACACGTTTTTCGGTTTTGGCGCGAATTCAAATATTCAAATTCGGAACTGACGTCAGATTCGGACTCAGCACATGCGAAAACCCCCGGGTGCCAACACATTGCATCAAAAAACCCGATTTTTCGGCAAAAAAGTGGCTTTTTTTCAAAAATTGACCAAATCAAAAGTTTAAAAAGCAAAGTGGTCCAGAATCGCCTCAGAAATCGATTGGGAACATAAAACACATCACTTGCCCAGGTCAAAACCCTTTAAAACACGTTTTTGCGTTTTGGCGCGAATTCAAATATTCAAATTTCGGGTCTGATAGTTTTCCCCATCCTAACTTTTCGAGACCTATCGATTGAGCTATTACTCGCCCTTGGGTCACGTCTGGATCGCGAGATCTGGTGTCAGCCGGACGGACATACACACAGACGGACAGAACATGGCCCTTTAGTATTAGTCTATTACAAAAAGAGCCCATCTGAGCACATTATTGGATTTGTAGAGACGAATAGGAGACGACACAATTAGACTTTTCTACACTCTAGAGCCAATTCGTAAAATCCTTATAAGGGCCTAACGAAGTACCTTAGGCATGCGGCTTGATTTCAGGCTTAACAAGGGCTTAGGCTTAAGCTTATGCTAGGCTTAACTTCAGTTTTAAGCTGGCTCTAGAGTGTAGAAAAGTCCATATGTGTGCTACCCGACGAATAGCGCTTAAAGTTTTCTATAGCAACAGAATGACATGTGTAGAGACCATTGTATTTGTTAATGGACTAGTGACAGACAAGATTGGATGTGTAGACTATTTTTGAAATACCATATATATTTTTCTTAAACCCTATTAATCTGGGTATGATCACGAATCTGCAAGGTTGTTGCAGAATTCGAAGTTACAAATCAATTTTGATGACATACTCAAACGACCAGAAGTTTTCCAAACTTATTCTCGAACAACGAATTCTAACCTTCAAAATCCCGATTACAAAATCACTATCACAATTCCAGTGAGCTTCTATTAAAGTACATATACGGTAACGTTGTCATTAACGGACAATTCTCGAACTTTAGGCACAACTTTTCGGGACACGGAGATTTCATCACAAGGGCGTTTCATCTGTACTGCCCAAATTTGTGCAATTCGTAGACGAATTTTATCTTTCCATTCTTTGTTTTCAGTTCAAGAATTTACAAAATTTAATAGAGCGTTTTAAAATTTTGAAGATTTAATAAATTTTGAAGATTGAAACGTATAAAAATCATTAATATATTTAGTCCTTGATGAATATCCGGCATAATTGGAGCATCAGGTATAGCTGTATTGAATTTACTCCTTCCATTTGAGATTTTTTTGATTTGAGAACTTTCATCTTCATGAATCATCAAATGCAGAATAATGTGTAGAGCTGTCATACAGTAAGGAAGGGATAAAAATACCAAGAACGCATTTAAACGCATCATTTTTGAGAAAATTGGCTCTTTTTCTTTATGGGTAATCAAATGTCACCAATATGAAATGGCCATGATGAAAAGTTCCAATGATTAAACGTCCATGTGATAAAATGTCCCGAACCCCAAAATTTGTATTTCTTTGTGAACAAAATTTTGCGTACGTCATTCCGGAAGAAAACCATTCCATTCAGCCATCTCATGGAATTTTTCAGTCATCCTGGAAATACTAATTAGACATTATCGTTAGCTAATGGTAACGATTATTGGTTTCTTACGCTCACATAACCATTCACTTTCCATTCCTTCGCAAATGAATTAATACCAAGATTTGATGAAGGTAGGCTATATTGTTTATCAGCAAGTCAGCTTACGATTAAGAAACTGAGAATTTTCGAGACCACTTTAGAATAATTATACAACATTATACTACACATTAATTGTAGTATTGCAGTCTAGTTTCTTTGAACCAAACACTTCTCCTTTATTATAATATTTCTCTTACTAAGTCCGGTCATTCATTTTATCTCCAGATAACAAGTTTGTTCTTGAATTTTTTATTTGTGTATGGTATTGGTCAAGATGGAGAGTTGGAGTAAACATACTCCACCATGGACTAGGTTTGGACTATTGGCCATTATTGCTATCGCTTTCATAACAGGTAAAAATTTTACTTTGAATCCTTTAATCCCTATGAAAAGCAACATGATGTTTTGTTCACTCAGGTTCTACAGGGTGTACCATAAAAAACTATATCACTTTACGGGCTTGTAAAACAACGATAAATAATCGATATGACGAGCGGTTTTTTTGTATATTCGTCAGGAGACTTGTACCTGTCTAACAAAAAAAAGATCACCCCAAAATCATGTCAAAAACCTAAAAATCCGAGGGGTCAAAAATCGCAAAAATCGCGATTTTTGCTGGGAATTTTGCAGTAAAAATGAAAAATCGCGAACCCGCAGGCAAATCGTCTCAGACGACCATATCGATGAAGAAAAAGTTGTTCAGTGAGTCGAGTACTTCCCGAAAAACACAATTTCAGCGAAAAAAAAATTTTCAATTTTTTCGAGTTTTATGTGGTCCCCCCACATGGTTCAAAAAGTCGATTTTTGCACCATAGGGGACCAAATGAAACTTGAAAAATTGAAAATTTTTTTCTCGCTGAAATTGTGTTTTTCGGGTAGTATTCGACTCACTGAACAACTTTTTCTTCAGCGGTATGGTCGTCTGAGACGATTTTCCTGCGGGTTCGCGATTTTTCAGTTTTACTGCAAAAATCCCAGCAAAAAACGCGATTTTTGCGATTTTTGACCCCTCGGATTTTTAGGTTTCCGACATGATTTTGGGGTGATCTTTTTTTTAGACAGGTACAAGTCTCCTGACGAATATACAAAAGACCGCTCGTCATATCGATTATTTATCGTTGTTTTACAAGCCTGTAAAGTGATATAATTTTTTATGGTACACCCTGTATAATTATGACGTAACCACTCACAATGCTATAATAGGAGAAGCATGATTTTCATGCAAAATTTCAAATAAAATTATTAAGTAAAGGGGAAAGAAGGAAAGTGTTTTTGTAAAATACGGTAAAAATTAGGCGTAAAATTCAATTTCTCGATTAGTTTTGGCATAGAATAGCAAAATAATTCTCTTAACAACCAATCTGACAGTTTTTTGTACCATTGTATTTTTTGTTTCTCTTTTGGATGCAATATATCGGAAAATTGCATAATAATTTTTATGGTTTCAGGCAACAATGCCACTTTTGTTGACGAATTCTTCGACACAGAGCCCGAAGTTAAGGAACTTGTGGACGCGGAAAAGGGCATAACTTACAAGGGCTTGTCCGGTTTGATCCAACTATTTTGAATTCACACATAATATTTCGCTCATTTAGGAGAAATAAATCTGGAACATCCGAGCCGTCGCACAAAGCGCAGTTTCTATAACAAAGGCAGGGCCTGGATGTTTCTGAACATTCCTTATGCGGAACCGCTCAATTCAACGACTGTGTTTCAGCCTTCTTTGTACCTGACTGACAAGCGATTTAATGAGGTTCATAGTGACAATTTACAATATTAAGAAAAGGTATTTCAAAATGGCAGAGATCATTGAAAATATAAAATTGAGAAACATAAGGTTTCAATTAGCGCTATCTTTTCTGGGTAACTTTACCGAACACATGTTTAATAAAGGTGGTGTTTTGGAATTTATTGGCGTTCAGTCTAGAACTCAGCTAAGAACTTCTGTGCAGAAATAGCAAAAATTCGAAATTGACAAGTTGCCAGTAAATAGTACTATAATATGACAAATACTAAAATTTACCTCAAATCCGCGTTTATTTTTCTGAAATATGATCCGTAAAATCTAATTTGGAATGCCCTAAATCGCCCATAGAGCCTTATTAGAGGCTTTATCGTATATCAAATTAAATCAAAGTAAAAAATTCGAATTCGCTGTATCAAAAAGTCAGGCTTAGCGTTAGTTAAAGCCCAGGAACCTCAATTTTCGGTACCAACTTCCTTCGATATAACGTATTTCTCGATAACTGTCAACTTTCACCGCATCCTAATACATATTTCCTTTTTAAGACGATGGCCAAGAGGCATAAGGATGAGATAAACATTCGGCGCTTTGGAAATTTTTGCCCGCAATCGGAAAGCGACTTGACCGGATTGTATAAAAAATACTGTTACAGTGAAATGGCCATTGATTGCCTGAATCTAAACGTGTTCTCACCGGTGCTCGATCCTCCTTCAAACGACACATTTCCCGTTTATGTTCTCCTTCACGGCGGTGAGTTATGTTAAAGTTTGATAAGCAAGCATACTCAAGCTTAAATTCCAGGTAAACTCTCTCAAGGTTCTTCATGCGACTTCGGCCGACACGGTGTCATTCAAAATTTTGTTTTGCAAAAGGTAAGTGATTTTGTGTGTTGAAATGCAATAACAAGTGTTTTCTTAGGTCGTCGTTGTAACAGTCAATTATCGGTTGGGGATATATGGTATGGTTATAACATACATAACGCCAACTTTAAACTCGTCGCGCTGTTTTATGTTAGACACAGCGCAAGCAAATGCCACTACGCAGAACATTAATGTGTCTGACTTCTTTTCTAATCTATCTGTGTTCATTCTGCTTGCCTTTTGTAAGAAGATTTAAGCTACTTGAGCTATTCTCTTTCGCAGGGAATGTGCATAAAACAGCGCCACGAGTTTAAACGATGTGTATTGCAATTGTAAAGAAAATAAAAAAGAGAGAAGCATCGATTTCATTTAATAAATTTCATTCAAAGTCTTTATATTTGAGTTGGACACAACGTATTTTAAATTGTATGTTTGGTCTTCAAAAATTAATCTTGAAATTTTTTATAATTCTCTTATTTGCTTCAAGAGTCGTCAAGGTTAAAAAATTTAACTAATCCTAGCTCCACGGCTGAATCATCCATGTGATTCTGTTTTAAAGAAATATAACGCTAGTTTTATTTGTTTCAGGTTATCTAAGAACGACCGAAAACGAGAAGGAGAAAACAGATAGCAATCGTGGTTTGTCGGATCAGATTGAAGCTCTTTATTGGGTCAACAAACACATACACATCTTCAATGGTGACAACGAACGTGTAACGCTAGGCGGGTTTGAAGCTGGTGCGTGCTCAGCGGCTCTAATTGCTATTAGCGAGGGTAAGTGGAAAGTCTGCACTAAGAACTGATCGCATTTTCTCAATGAATCTTAAACCAAACTATTGCCTGCCAAAATTTGATTCCACGAACGCAGATCCGAAAAGTAGACAGTTATTTAATTGACAGAGCCCGTAAATTCTTTTCCCTGTGAGTACACAATCTAATACGTACATGGTGAAAAGTACGAAATCGTAATCGCCCTCGTTCAGTTGGAGATAGTTTCTCAAATAGTTTGTTAGTAGTTGCACTAGCGGTGCGCGCCGCCGCTATCGCGGCGTCCGTCCCCTGTGTGTGAAAACCCGGTCCAGCCGTAGACTCCCCGGTCGCCTTTTCCTCCCCCGTCGCCCCATGCCATTTTCGACCATTCCGACCCCCGTTTCGACCTGTTCGACCTATGTCGACCATCCCAAATTTTGTCGGATTCGTGTTCCCCGACCCCGAAAACCCCTTACCTGACATTACCTGCACAAAAAAGACCAAAAACAGCATTTTCGACCATGTCGAACATTTTTCGACCCCTAGGGTATACCTGGGGTAAAAATAAATGTCGGAATCGTGTTCCCCGACCCCGAAAACCCTATAGGTCATGTATTACACGCCTAAATCGGCCAAAATGGTCATTTTCGACCCGTTCGACCCCCGTTTCGACCCGTTCGACCTATGTCGACCCCAAATATAAGTCGATTTTTGCGGATTTATGGGGGTAATTACCATAAGGGTGACATTATCTGGGTCAGAAACGGCGCGGAAGGGGTCTAAACGGCAGTCCAGCCATTTCGGACGGACAGACACTGGCTTCTTAGTAAAGTAACATATTGGATTACTTTTTCTTTAGTTGATGTTGTTGACAAACGTCATTTCTAAGTTTAATTATTTAGCTAAAAGTGCTTTGTTCAACAATGTGATTTTGCACGGCTCCTCTCTCGAGAACTGTGCAAACGGCAGTGTGTTAGTGCAAGAGAATCCCAAGGTAATGCTTATTGCGCATTATAAGATCTTTTCCAAAATTTCAAGTGAGCTGATATATCGACTTCTATCATTAAAATTAACAATTTTTATATAATTTTCAGATAGAGTACTCGATGGAAGTTATTGCCAATGACATCGCGTTGCATAATAATCTTACAGAGGTAGAATATTATTTTGCATACTAAATTTTTGCCTAAAAATTTGGACTGCGAAACATTGACACTTTCTGGGAAAATTCAGTACTTTCTATAAAAAATTGGTTCATCCTTGCTAAAAGAAATTTAAGTTTTCCATTGAGTAGTTTTGTTTTAGAAATATGCAAACTTATCGAAATTGAATCAAAAGTAAAGGGACCAGTAACATATTGCACATCAAATAAATGCTTTGCACTATTCAAAATGTAAAATTTCAACTACGTTTTGATTCATTGCAGAAATTCCCTCTGGGAATGCAAATGAGCTCGGCAAAATACGTTGGCAACAAAGATTACCATGTCCCAATAGAGGATAAAGCAAGATCTAATTCTGCAGCAAATCATAAATCCAAACAATTGCTCACGATTAATCGGCAAGATGCACACACTCAGAAACCACTCAATGTGATCGTTGGCATAAATCATGATGAACTTGTGGCGCTTGGTGGGTTTTTTCATAAACGTTATTTTCCTGGAAATGCTCTCCAATGATCATGCCAGAGAAGGATGGTTCGATTTTCTTCCTATTTTAGACTAGGTTTTCCAGCGTTTGGCCAAACGATATCCATTTGGTTGTTTTATATGACGAAAAATTTTTTTAAAATGCGCGTGTTTTTAAAATTTGCATAAAATGTGAAAAATTAATTTTTGCTGCTTCAGAGCTGCAGTCATAACCGCGCTTCAAACGGTAAACACGGCCCAAAATGCTGAGAATTAGGGTTATTTTGAGGTTAAATGCTCAGGCTCAAATCATCGGTTTTTACATTACTAAAGCTGGGCCTCTGCCTCTCTGTGATATACTTTTGCATCCGTTGCACAAAATTTTGCTTCCCAAAATGTAGACAAAACGTATTTTCGAGAAAGAACTCATTCCTACATTGGAAAACGTTGCAAATTTTACAGATAACAAAATCAACTATGCCGTGTCTAACCAAAACGAACTGAGGGCGTTCTTCTCGAAATACCTCAATCTGCCAAACAAATGGCTGAATGAAGCACTGGATGAAGTGTTTAAAGCATATAAAGGGAAAGATGATGAAACCACTGCTATGAAGGTACGTACACGGATAAACTGAAATTGAAGTAGATATAATCTGGATAAACATTGATCGTACCGAACTTATATCTTTTGCGTTTAAAACGCTTCACAATTATATCCAAAATCGCTTTCAATAGCGCTAAAACCTTCTCGAGTACTGAAAAATATGAATTAGTTCGCTGAAAGACATTTTAGGCAAAAAGGTTAATAGACATTTGCTGATGAACTTAAAAAATTTAATTTAATTGTAGTTTCATTATGGTTTTTCTTTGCTCAAGCTATTCTAATCTCAAATCGATTCCAGTACCGCTAAAACATTCAAAAATGTGCTAAAAAGGATGAATTTGGGCTCTGAAAGGTATTTTGGATAATACCAGAGCTTATGGATATCTGCCCATAAACTTATAAAAAATTCCTCGGATTAGAACAAAATCGCAGTTTTAGGCTTTTTGTCCAAAAATTTAATTTAATTGTAGTTTCATTATGGTCTTTTGGGTTCCTGGTTCTTTTTCGAGCGAAAATTTTTTTGGCAATATCGGATTTGCAACAACTCACAAGGAACACTCACCTGGAGAAACGCTCACTTGGGGAAACGTGATGGCTAGGAATTTACCCCAACTTGTGGGCATTCGAACGGTACCAGACTTTTTCCCCATGCACCTTTGAAAAAAAATTAGCCTGATACGGAAAATTGGATTTTTACAAGGAAAATGCGAGAAAATCCGAATTCAGAGGCCGTTTTCGGGCGTTTTTGTCTATAAAAGTGCCAAAAATAACGTCATATTCCTAGCCATCACGTTTCCCCGGGTGAGCGTTTCACCAGGTCAGTGTTCCTTGTCAGTCTATCCTTACCTGAAACACAGTCCATTTTTATATATAGCATCAAACGACATTCTTGGCACTATGTTATTAGGGGTCTAACTACTAAAGTTGCGAATTCAGACTATGCATTTTCTGGATGTCCCAATAACATGGTGTACTAGTCCTAAGAGCAAAAATTTTGTCACATAAGCTGACTTTATACACATTCATCGTTTGACATCTTCCAAGCCTGAATTTTGTTACTTTGGACGTTTCAGGAAGAAATTGCATTTATCAATCCATTTCTTTACAGATATTGATGGACTATGTTTTCACTAGCAATATTTTTGCTATGGCAGAGCTAATGGTTGGAATAAAACACAATGTCTTTATTTATCGATTCAGTCACGTGCCAGACCCGAGGATTTTCCCCGATACTGAGATACCGCCTGGCACAGGCATGCGTTTCAAACGAATACTGAATTTCAGGATAGTTGTAAACAGATAGGAATAATTTCATTTTCATCCCAATTTTTGCAGCGTTAAAATTGGTCATTTTACAAGCCCTGCCAAAACTTACCCATTCACATTTAGAGTAAGCTTGGCATTGCGTTTTTTGCTTTTGATGCTAAACCGAAGTAGATGTTAAACCCCAATCATCTGCGCTGCAAATGCCAAAAAGTGAATAATTCAATTTAAATTCTCGCCTTTTTAGGGCACTCTGTAAAAATGAATCTTCGCCAGCTATTTTCTCACGAACCTTTATTAATAACTTTTTGGCATTAGTGTGTATCACAATTATTTCAGTGCCACACGGATCTGATTTCCGCTATGCCTACCTTCCTCTACACTACTGGCAGACGATACATGACGCTGATGACACGACGCTTTTCGAGGCAGAGCAAAATGTGTCACAGCATTTGTCGAATATCCTCCTTAGTCTCATCATGGGTAATTTGAGCAGTTTTGCTGTACCCTGCTACAGTGGAGAAATACGGAATGGAACTTTCCTCGAGATAAGCGGGAGTCAGAGCACAAAATTAAACGTCTCTGATAACCTTTTGACTAAGGAGAAATATGATGCGTGGACTAGATTCTACGGCAAAAAGAATTTTCCGCCAGGTATGCAGATCTATTTATAGAAGTCTTTCAGTAGAGATTCTCGGACATTTTCATACCTACGGCTTTTGTTTGAAAATTCCCGGCCTGTAGGTGTGAATGAAACACCTTTGAAAATCTCCTCACGGCTTGTGAAGTCAAATTTTAGCATAGGTGCCCCAGTCACCTTGATGCCATATAACTCTTTCCGGACCATATACTCATGATTTACATATCCAAATTCTTTCCACCAGGCGCTAATATGAAAATTTTTACTGAAGTTTTCAGAAATTTTCTACTCCTGTCAAATTTGAATAAAACAGCTTAAAATTTTTGAAAAATTAGGTAACTTGCGATGGAAATTTTTCAATGAAAAATTCATTAAATTCTTTGATTAGCCAAATAATTTTGCATAATCCAACGCATTTCAGCAGAGGACATCTTTCCTTTCATGATTGAGACTACACTCAATAATAATGGTCAGTACTTTTTTCAAATTTACACAAATTTGACATACTGAAAATGGTTTTCAGATACAAAAATTGAGCTGTTTTGGAACATAAATTGGCAGAAGCGTAGAGTTGACTTTAAGTTTCAACTCACAGGAAACACAGAACTGCATTTCCTTGTGGGATTCTCGGACCATGGAAAATATGAAAACTCGGACGGTTGTTACTACAGTCAGACTAGCTCAGGAGACGGAAACATGGTAACTTTAGAGTCACCCTTTCCCAAATTGCCTGTGTAATTTGTGAGTGCTAGAGAACTTGCTGAGCTGGAATACTTCTCTGAGTCCGATCTATCAAATTAAGCAGCAACAAGCCCAACTTTTGCCGTAGAATCAAATTTTCCAAATAAGAGAAATCCTAAAAAGAATCAAAGAAAAAATAAAACGACGATTCATGTTTTGCAGAGTACTCCGAGCGCTCAATTAGAGGGTTTATGGTATTGATCAAAACGATCGCAGATTTTACTGAGATTTGAAGATAGCGGAAAAATTACCTACCCAGTTTTCATTACTGAATCTTAATTTTCAGAAAGATTATTGGGTTGATAACGACTTAACGCTACGTGTTGATCTGCACCAGGATTGCATTTTTCATAAAGAGAAAACCAATGAGACGGAAGGACTCTTCTATTTCAGCAGAAAGTTTCTCACCTGCGATCCGCGTGACTACAACATTGAGGTAAGTCTCGAGCAGCCAAAAGTGCATTCTATTAAAATTGCTCTTTTAGAATTTCAGATTTTTAAATTCCTAAGCATGCTAAGGAACTGACTCTTAAAGATAGTATTTGAGCTCGGAATTTAGAGGGAAAGCCCAAAATTGGGAGCCAAAATGAACATATGGTGCGAAATTGTTTGTGGATCAAACGTACCCGAAGTTAACCTTAACCTGATGTTACCTTAAACTTCGTCCGCTTACCTTGTACTTGTACTACATAATTTTTTTTCAGGAAGGAACAACAAACATCCTTTTTGCCATTGGACCGAAACAAATAAAGAATCTGAATGATTCTGGAGTGTCCTATCAAATGAAATATACACAGCTGCTGCAGGAACCAGTTGACATTCCACCACCAACAGAAACCAACACCTCTTATGTCGATCTTCGAGCTCCTAATATTACAATACCAAAACAAAGGACAACTTACTGGTATTCTGCTTTGAATTGCATAATTTAAAAGTTTTTCAGGGTCTTAATTGCGGTGGTATGAGCCCGCCCCCTCAATCCTAGAATTTTAGTTCCAAAATCACTATTACTTTCCACCAACGGCTATAGGGCTGTGGAGAAATCCAAGGTTCTCTGCCTCTAAGTTTGCAGCTAAGTTCTACGTGCTTGGATAGCTCAGTGGTAGAGCAGCGTGGCCTTATCGTTGGTGTAATAGTTTGAGTCCTCGTTCAAGCTTATTATTCCGTTCCTTCTTTATACCATAAAAATCTGCATATAGAATAATTTCTATGGGATTATTATTTTTTTCGTTTTACACGTTCAGAGCCTGATTTCATTCAAATGAATAATTTATTCATAACGCTAAATATTCCCTAATTTTCTCAGGTGCCTGAGACTTGATCTGAATGAATCCATCGAATCGTGGCCTGCAAAACATCATATTATCAAGGTAAATCAGCAAATTATTACATGAGCGTTCATTATTGTTTCACTTTCTCTCTCGTTTTAGTATGAACCCATTATCCAACCTGGAATGGAGAATATCCTTCATCATATGGTGGTTAGTCAATACTACTTTTGCTATAGTCATTATTGAAGGCAGGCTTCTTGAAAATACGAAATATTCAGCCGTCCCCAAAATTTCACATTTTCAATATAAAAAATTGATCTTAAAAATTTTTAGTACTTAAAATCCTTCATAATCACATTCTTTACTGATGTAAAATCAGAAACGAAGCTAGAAACGTAGTCAGAAATGTGTGGTTTCTTGCCTCTGTGAAAACATGTCTTTTTTCCACAAAATCAATATATAATTTGTATACCCCTAAAAGCCATTTTATGGGTTATTTGGTGTGTATAGATGCATCATATGCATATCACGTATATGTATTTAGTTTTCATATTGCTTCAAAAAGTGTCAGCTTTGGCAAAAAAATTGATGGAAAATGCCAACATGCTCATCGTTGGTCTAGGGTTTTTACTATTTCCTTGC